>JAKSZP010014131.1:0-16099 GCA_022478985.1 Massospora cicadina | reverse complement strand
GCCTAATCCATGACAGGATATACAATAGAGTAAGGCCTCCCTTGGGGGAAGCAAGATGGCAGAATGGCAAAATTGCAATTGAGGTATCTGGACAAGAGATTTTACTCTCGCCAACCCCTTTTATCTACCTCAGGATTAGTATAAAACTTCAACCAAAATTTTCTAATAAGAAGATGTTAGATGAAATGAGTCCCAAATGAATGTCAAACTACTTGACACCTCCTGGAACTATTGAGTTGAACACTAAAGGCCAAAACCCTTTTTGAGGACCCTAAGAACCATACTGACATGTAGGAGCCAAGGGGCTACTTGACCCCAATTAGGATCTTATTAGCTATTGACAAGTATTCTAGATATTCCCAAGAGACTCTCCAATTGTTCCCCATGCTCTTCTCGTAGTTGTTCACACCACATGTTTATAAGCCATTCTTTTTATAACCCTGCCTATATTCTCTAAGTTGCCCTAACTAGTTTCTCTCAAATTAGTTTCAATACTATACCCCTAGATAGTTTTAAAACCAAAAAACCTGCTGATATTAAGCTGTTGAATTATTTCAAATTGTACAAAATAAAGACTAATAACAAATAGATTTTGTATCCACCTATACAAAATTTCAAATCCTACAATTCCTAAGATGAGACCTATGTAGTTATACAGTCTCTGGTTCAGGCGGCTATGCTAGCAATGTCCCTTATGTTGACTGTGTTGGATACTGTGGGTGGAAGTCCCCAGGAGATACTGAAGGATAGTCAACCACACCAATCCATAAACAGCTTATAGATCCCCTACAAGCTTCACAACTGTATTACCACCAGCTTACAATTATAAAGAACTTCACTAATCAGATTAGAAATGGCCTTTATTTTAATTTCTATGATGAACAAAAACATGAGGATAACCAAACCAAGAGCCTTCAAGATGCAATCTATGAGATACCTAATTATTGCAAAAATGAACCCCGCTATTTGGGAGAACCTTTATCCCTAAACATACCTTACTCAATATGACCACCAAGGTGGCATTGTGGAAACTTAGATCTATGTGGATAGAGTTTGTTTTTAGGGCGAGAACTATTTTTTCAATCAAGACTTTCCCTACAAATCTCCTACCATATTATATCTATAAAATTGTTAGAAAGGTGGCATCATGTGGACTACATGTATCATTATGTGTACTTAATAACTCTAAAAAAGCCTAGCTTTTAATTAGCATGTCAATTCTCTAGCAGTTACAAGCTTGCAGAGAAGTGATTGTTCATAAAACACAAGTAGGTTAGCTAATACCAAAACTAATAAGCTGTTTGGTTACACAACCAGAAAGATGAAAATGGATCTCATCAGACATAAAAAATGATTGTGTCATTATTCCTATTTTTAAAATGAACTGTGCACACTCTCAACACTTTTTAGTCACGTTCATTTAGCTCTTAGACTACTGCAACCTTGTACATGTAAAGTGAAGATCAAAAAGCAGCATGCATTAGCACTGCAGTATTACACACTCAAAGCAGTGTCATGTTGGGAGGCAGTGCAACTTAGACTTTTGATGACAGACTGACTGACACAAAATCTTTATGTTTTCTGGGGTACAAACTATATTTGGAGGACTTTAGGTTTCTTTTTTAGCTGAGCCTATCTCTCAAAACTTTGACCTAATGAACTATTAAATTGCAACTGAATATACATCTATGACAATTAATACTAACTTATACAAAAAATTAATGACTTTGGATAAAAAACTCTAGTTTTTTATCTGGGATACAATCACAAAATTCAAAATTTCGCTTAGTCCACTGCTACATCTCAATTTGTGGTATTTTTTTGCAAAGCCAATACACTAAACAGCACTTTCCTCACTGCATTTTTTGAGAGTATATTACATCAAATTCTATCAGGTCATCCTGCTAAATCTAGTATTATTTCTGTATAATATTGGCTCTCCATTCTCAAAATTCAATTGCAATACACTTTGCATCACCTTTAGCTTAACTACAAAGTATGATCTAACATCATATCCATATAATCAACATAAATCTATAATTTCAGTGCAAACTAGATTCCTAGTATAAGTTAGTTAGGGTCAGATGGCTAAAATACTGTAACATATCGATTTATAGCTCTTAATCAAGTATTTTAATTATAGGTATTAAGTATGAAATTTCTGATGTTGTAAGCTATTGAAACTTCTGATCCTTGTTAGAATATGTGATGACGTATGATCCAAAACTACTGAAGGTCGGCACAATGGTCATTTCACACGACCTCCTCTGGATTTGAGCCTCAAAAATACAAATTAATTGTCACTTATTAGATTGATGCCATCATATGGGCAAGAATTAACAGATAGGATTCAGGAATTTTCACAAGGTGCAACTATGAATAGTCAACAATTTATGACCTGAGTGAAGCTGTATCCCAAATCCTAGAGTCACAATCCCAAAGTTCCAAGATAATGGAAGCAAAACAATCCAGACGTTGACGTTGGAAAATGATGGCTGCTCGCCATTATAATGGTAAGAAGTGAAGATCCTGATCAAGGAGGACCTAGATGCTCACTATGCCACAAAGCTCCCACATACCCTATAAATATTGAAGTGTTTTATTCAAATAAAGATATTTTTTAAAGTTCTTCCCTAGTTTTACTTAGCATATACTTTTAAGTTTCTTTGAATATATATGACAATAGCACTAGCACTTGCAAACCATAATAGTTGCCAATATGAAGACCCTACTGAAGCGAAAGTGGATAGCCATTAACTCTCAGAAGCCATTCCATTGCCAATTGACATCCCAAGGAAGCTAGAATTTCTGAACAGGACTACTTTAGACAACTGAAAACATGGAGTTTTGGCTCCATTATAATGTTGAAGCCAATATTGGTGCTCACTACAGGGACCCCAAGTTGTAACAAGGAATATGTTGATTATAAAATGGACAATAATCATAGCAATTAATCTCCCACATCCAATGTGGAGGAAGGTTGCATCAGATGGATATATGTATTCTGATACAAAATACCACATGTATAACCCGAGCGTTTGGAGTTCTAGGCCACCCTTTTAATTTAGCTTGCCTGTACCAGGTAATAATCAAACTACCTTTAGCCCAAAGGTATTGGCGGAAACATCCAGCAGCTCTTTGATGGTATAATCGACTGAAGGCTATTCCAACCACTCTCAAGCATGGTGGTACCATCCTACATGCAAAGAATTTATGGCTTAACTACACTGCCCACTAAATAGTTAGCCAATGGAGTGAATTTTATCTCCATCTTTCTGTACACCCCCTCTTTAACATCTTCTTCAGTTAGAGGGCTGCATCATCAGAAGGTGGTATAGCAGTTACGGATGATATGAAACTCAATAAAAACCTTGTTGTAATATATGAAGATGCATCTGCATTTGTATAATATAACTGTGAAGTAATACAGGATAATTGAAACCTCATTATGATGCTCAAGACAAAAATTGTTTTATTGGACTCCAGTATTATGGGCTACATGGCAATCTAACTAACTCAAAGCCTATAAGGAGTAGTAATAGATGTTCATGAGTATGTGCAGCAAATTTTCTCTGAATTCAAAGGCTGAATCCAGACTCTCAAATTGTCTCTGATGTAATGCCTGGACAAGGTTTAGACATGAATTTAAAAGCTTGCAACAATGATGCCAAGTGCTATCTACAGTAACATGAGCTCAAGGGCCTGAAGGTCTTCAAGGACCCTAATTCCTTCTAGCTGATGGCTCTGACAGATCCTAAAGCCCCAAAGGGCCTAGTGGATCTAATGGTATGGAAGGGCCTCCTGGCCCGCTGGATCAAATACCCCATGCGTTGAAGTACTGGCGATTCCTGTAAAAGTAAAGTATTTGTGAAACTGTAGGCCTAAAATAAACAAATTGATCAAGTGTCCCAAGTTTGCGGTGCCTTTCCTAATTGCAGTCCTATTGATACCAACTTATCTATAGAAGTTCTAGATGAGGAAATGGATATTATACATGCGTTCAACAAGGGCACTGCTAACTGCCACAACCAATTGGAACAAACGTGTACTGACTTTAGAGTCTGATCTACCTTCTGTGAAGCCAAAATTTCAGTTCTAGAAGCTTAGATGGACCAAAAAGGCTAGCACCGCTCTTGAGTAATTTTGGAATGAGCTACAAGACAATATGGTGAAAGTAATTATACAAATTGACCAAAGAGCTCATCATGAGTATGCAAAAATGGTGGCCTCTGAGCCAAGATACTGCACTAATTTGGGCATTAACACTCTATCTTCCCCTTCTGGCTCTAGCTTTAAATACAATGTAATGATCTCCTGACTAGAGATAAATCTCTCCTTGTAATTGTGTTTAAGTGACTATAAGAGTGCAATGGAGGAGGCCAACGAAAGACAGAAAGTGAAGCAAATACACTACTTTCTCTGTGGATAGGTCAAGTAAACCAAGACCCCAGTCTGCTTGACTGTCAAATCTGGCGCAAATATAGACTATTTTGATTCAGGATTTCAAAAGCAATCAAACCCTCTTGACCTAGAAACAAGATTTCATGTAATATTCAATGTTAATTTTAGACATAGAAAGCCTCCTTTTCTACTTCTAGACAATTCTAGTTCAAAGCTCTACCATTGGTTACTATTAGTTGCATTTCTCTAGATGACGCCATTTCTGCTTCTAATTCTGCCCATGAGTCCCAGCATGACGTCCAATCCATATAATATGGCTAAAGAAAACATTTAAGTTTATCTGAGAGATTAAGGAGACTCTAAACAAGGTTTTTTCTGCTACATTGAATAGATATCTTGACTCTCAGATAACCTCTAGTCAACCCCACATGCAGGCCATCAAATACTATGACAAAATCAAACCTATCTTCTCCTATTGAAAGAGTCATCAACAAACCATGGACTAATGCTATAAGCGAAATGTAGAAGAGGCAAAATGGAAACTGGCGTCAAAGGGAAGTCAGCATAAATAAGATTCTCTTCATGCTGACACTTAAACTATCATGCCTATAACTAAGTCTACTTCCATTACTATACCCAAAAAAGTTGCCTCCAGGATGTTTGTGGGTGGCTATCTATGTCTAAAATTAACATTGAATATTACTTTTTCATCTTATGACAGATCAACCATGGTCTTACTTTGTGCCACAATTTGGGAGCCTAGTAACTAAGGCCACCATTAAAGTTCACTCGATTCTTGTAATTTCAACCATCACTAGCGGATCCACAATGAATGTCATTTTTTCTAGACTTATGAAGAAAATAAGTTTGCTCCTGATATGCTGCATTAGTGGAGTATGGAATGGCCGGCCCTAATGTACAAAGTATATTAGGGGCCTATACTGAACTCACACTCAGGTTTAGTAAAATATCCCTAAACACCTTGGTGGTGGCTTTTGACAACCTCATCTATAAACTACTGTTGGAGACTCAATTCCTTCGAGAGTACTTTGCCATCATCCATTATGCCAAAGGGTTCTACATCTTTCTTGGGACACGCAACCCTCATATTTAAGATTACCAAGGATTGCAAGGAACGCATAAATGCTCACACCTGTTTACTAGAGATGTATTTGTCAGATATTCTGATATCAAGCATAAAGAGAAGAATATTAACCATTTGACTCCTCTCAACCAAATTGACCCCTAGACCTGAGAAGGGGGTAAAGGAGTTACCTCAATAGTTACCCAGATATTGAATAGTCAGTACAACTTGATTAACCTTAGAAAATACCATCGACCAAATCAAGTTTAAGATATCCAAGATAAAATTCTCACAAATCAAAATAAAGGATCATCAAAATGCCAGGCGACTATTACTCAAGGTGGCACTCGAGGCAGTAAATTAAGATTAACCCAAAAAAGGATAAGAATCAAGAATCTGCTCAATGATCAACCTATGTGATACCAAATTTCATTTGAATTATTACATTAAACTACTTTACTCTATAAAAAATATACTAATAAGGCATTAAACCATTTGGAATGTATCACAAGAACAGGAGCCTCCCTTCTGGATTACCCTCAAATATTTTATTACTCCTTTTCCTTTTGGGGTTTTTATTGTTAAATGTGACATAAAACCCCTATTCTATACTATAATAAAGTTACGTTGTTGTTTCTATATCTCGTCATGGTACTAGACTTCAATAAGTCCACATCGCCTTACTTACCTTAGGATGGATACTTTAGCTGATGTGAGTAAGTGGTGACTTGGCACTCTCAAAAATATATCTTTCAAGCATAAAGACAGCTTCAAGTATTGACTGTCAGGATTCTTGGGCACAGCACCATCAAGCTCAAATATGGAAGCCCAACAGACTGGTTCTCACTACAGGGGACTCAGCTGATGCTTAATGATACCTTCAACTAATTGATTGTACCATGGAAGATAACCCAATTGATTGTGTCACCCTGGGTGCACAATTGGAACGGAGAAAAAGATGCCCAAATGAGAAGTCCACCCATTATCACATTTGAAAAAGTTCAAGAAAATCCTATGGAAATTCCCAAATATCACCATTTTACTTGTATTTCATTAAAGATGTCTAAGCATAACTTTGTGGAGTCAATAGCCTGGGAGAAAAGATAGCTGGAAAGGGCATTCTCCGTGGACAGGTCTCTAATGGACCTGCATAATCCAGCGCTCTTTCAGTGAGATATAGATCAAGTGCAAATTTATCTTGCTATATCATGTGATATGTGCAACGTGCACTTTATCATACCATGCATTTACTAGGAGTCCATAATGAGGAACTCCACCATCTTATCAATACCCAAAGGTCCTTAAAATGGCCTATTAACAGATACATAATCTAACATCACAAAGTATAGGAGACATCCACCATTTGAACATAAAACTATTCCTACATTATTCAGAAACATAATTAAATGGTGACTATTGATTCTGTTGTTATCAAGTATGTGGAGGAAGCTACTCTTAAAGAAAATAACAAATTTAATGAATATACCAAGAAATTACTTTATGCTTTCTTTGAAGAGCTTTAAAGATAATATATTGAAGTCCATGGCGAAATGGCAGCCCAAACTTCTACTAGCTTCAACAGGAGGAAGAACAGATCAACCTTCTCAAGGCCTGGATAGAGAAAGCCCTAAGACAAATAGATGAGCTGGAGGCCCATCAAACCTCTTTGACTTGATCAGTATCTCAAGGTATCATTTCTTAAGTAGCCCAAGTTGAACAGGATTGGTCATACCATGCAACTCAGTCTTCCTTTTCCATTACTAATTTACTTAAAAATTGAAGAAAAATATTAGTGGCAAATCACCCAGTCAATAGGACATCAATAAAGTCTTACATCGCCTCAATGAAGCTGAGCAATGCTGGAACATTCTTACAGAAGAGAGAAAGCTAAGGCCAACAAGCCTCCTTAAAGCACTATGTATAAAGAAATGAAGAAGAACTTAAATTGGCGCATTGGAGTATAAAGGATGATAGCAAGCTTTTGAAAACTTATTGTTGATCTATTTACAAATGAATTTAAAATCTAGAAATTCAAGTTAATAATAAAATAATGATAAAGTTGTTCTTGAAAAGAAGAATTAATTTTCTGGATGCTACGCCAAGACCTACCCTAAGGAAATTGAGCAACATATTAATCCTCTAAAGGATCGATTATGTCAACTCAAATGGCAAGTTAAACAGAGCAACGCATGAGCTAAATTTACTGCATCTGAAGCTTCCAGAGTACACATCGTTACAGGATTGGAGACCACTACCTTTAAGCATACGTTCAAAAACAAGTTTACACCTGGCAAAGGGAGTATCACATCTTTCCTTTATGTCTATGGAGCTATGATGGAAGGTGTGACTGATAGTCAAAAGGGTAATCATATATTTTCTTGTATAATCTCTATGGCTTAAGAGGTTATGGTGCCTCATATGGATGATTTGCATACCTGAAGAGATGTGAATTTGGCGCTCATTAAAGAATTTGTTAAAAGAAGAGCCTGAGTATGAAGAAAAATGCCTTAATGAGAATTGTGGTATGCTGAAATGAAACCCTTGCCAAACACTGATGACTTTTATATCGGCCCAAATGCTGATGACCTCAAAAAGCTTACTTTGGATGATGCTGTAACTGCAGTCGTTGCTGGTTTACATAATGACCCCAACCTAGCCATGCATGTAACATTCGTCAAAAGATGCTTCAATTTCATTTTGGATACAAAGAAGCCCTACTCAATATAGTTGATATACACAAGCCAGAGATCTTCCAAAAGGCCTCAAAAAACCCATAGTGTATACCATGGAGGAAGTGAAACATAAAAAGGAGAAGAATCCAAGATGCAACTACTGTAAGAAAACAATCATACTGATGATATTTGTTTTAATAATAACGCTGTTCTTACCAAGCAGGGAAAAGGAAAGCCGGCTTAGTGACAGGTACATCTAAAGCTGACCAACCTGGAGTACCTTAAAATGAAACATTTCAATTTCTCATCTCACATACATTAAAAATGAATCTGATGATGACTATGAAGGGGGTCACGAGGATACAGGCTTTAAATTTTAGGTTCACCCACTGAGCTCACCATCCTGGACCTCTTGAATGTTGAAAATAATGACAATGCCAAAGTTCCTGAAGGCACTTACCTTAGTCAGGTTATAGGGTGTCCAAGAATAATCAATACAGTCATCAATACTGTCATTACCTTGCCCTGTTAATCTAACCCATTTTGAGCGCTCATAGTATCCTGGAACTAAGAAGTAATCCAATCATGCTCAAAAGATTAATGAAACGTTCTGCCTCAAAAAGGTTGTTACCCTTTCATCAAAGTTTGGAGGAACATTACCAAATTGGAAGTGGTAATTCAGAAGGTCTGAGACATAGCTATCTTGGATATGGGATCACTTATAAATATTGTTTTACCCCAATTAATTAATAAGATCAAGATCACCCCTGACCTCGAATATACCCAATAGTACAGCACTTCCAGTTCTAACAACACCAAGGCGATAGGTGCTTAGTAATCTCTGTCAATCTGAGTTGTTAAGATAGTTTCTCAGCTCCTGCAGTTGTACTGGACAATAGCGCGTATGATATACTTATTGGGATGCGGTTTATGATTGAATACAAAGGTGTCATCAACCTGAGAGAATTATACCTATCACTCCTCACCTATGAAGTTCCCTTTGTACTGGATGATAAAGACTCCATCAAGAAGGATTGCTTTTGTCTGGTCAAGTACCCTGTTTCTGCTTTACTTTACAATATTCTTCCTTTGGAAGAAACATAAAAAATTTACCTAAAAAGTAGATGCAGCATAGGGAATAGCCTTTTATAACACTTAGGAGGTAAAAATTAAGCCAGGAGTTATAAGAGTTGTTTCTACCAACATAACTCTGAGTATACCCTTAAACTGTATGCTACATATTATTTTTGATGGAGTAATTAGTTTTGAACCATGAGTTTTCATTAGGAGTCCTCAATCCAACCTATCAGCGGCCTATTAAGCTACTACTTGGGAATACAACCAGTCTGGATATCTAAGTCAGTAAACATCAAGAGATTTGGAAAGGTTAATTACTTTCCATTGATGAAATTGACAACGTAAATTTTACTAATACTCACCCTGATTTTAGCTATCCACAAAAATTATTTTGCGCTATCTCTAAAGTAATATATCTGATAAGTTAAATCAATCAGAACTTGAAAAAGTGCACTAATTTAAAGGACATCAAGATGTTTTCTAAAAATCAGATGTTGGCTAGGGTGACATGAAAGATTGTACATGTAGCATTGAAGTTGGAGATCAACCCCTATCTGATCAAAGCCATATAGGAAATCAAATGTAGAAAAGCGATAAATGAGAACCAGGATCAAAAAATTATTGGATGCTGGCTTATTTTTGCCCTCCCATAGTCCATGGTCATCCCCACTGTTACTCATAAAGAAAAAAAGGTGGTAACAGAATAGTGATGGATTGCAGGAAGCTAAATAGCCTTGGTAATAAAGACAACAATTTATTTCCTTGGATTAACAATGTTTTGGCCTGACTCTCACGCCCAAATTTCTTCTCTGTGATGGACCTCGCCAGTGGCTATTGGCAGATGGATCTATCACCTAAAGACTCAGAAAAAATACTCATTGATATTCATGGAAGGATTATTACAAACTACTCAGCTCCAGCAGGTATTATGCAACACTCCCGCCTCATTTCAATGGGTGATGGTAAAATCATGAAAGATCTCAAACTAAGATGTTTGATCATATACCTAGATGACAACGGTATTTTCAAAACCTTTTTCAATCATTTAGACAACCTCAAGTCAGTTTATTGGCTGAGAGAGAACTACATCAAATTAAAACCTGCAAAATGTACCTTCTTCCATCAAGAACTGGAATTTTTAGGAACACCAAATTGTGGGAGGAATTCAACCCATATACAATTAGTTGAAGTCAACTCCAAGATGCCTGAGTGTTAGAAATTTCATTACTAGTTGATGTTACCCTTGGCTAAGGATTAAGCTTATCATTAACCTCGAGGTTGAGTCAATGATTAGGTCTTGCTTACCTAGTATTTATGCTTACATGGTTGAGAGGTTGTCTGTAGAGCAGAATCGATTCTGATCAGTTTAATGTTTATTTAATATTTTACTAGTTGATATGCCAACATAAAGGAGAGTGATTTGGTATTATTGATATGAATTTATTACATGATAAATTTACCAATTGGATTACCCTTTTGATAATCGAATCATTGCTGAGTTGATAAAACCAGAAAAGCTTCAAATCAACAATTTGATTGATTGTCAACATGACACCACAATAGGATGTGAGCAGGAGTGAAGCAAATCCATTTAAGTTTAAATTGATCCTCATCAAGAGGCTGCCTCACAAGTGTTATATAAACTATATTTAATGAATGTAATCAATTACCCATAAGCTGACTAATGCCATATGATATAGCCTTTTGTAAATCAACCGCCACTGATGTAGCCTTAAGTAGTTCATAGCCTCCACACTCCTATTACCCATTATATTCCTCATGATAATTATACACCAATATGATCACAATATTCTTATTTTAGCCACCCTATTTAAGGGCTGGCTTTTTATGCCTATATAATACCTTCCTTTACCTACCTTTATTAAGTTTTTAGTTAACAATGGATAGCTTAGCTTGTAGAGGTAGGACTCAAGATCCACAGAGGTTAGGTGCTGGGTCAAAACACCTGGAGTGGTTGGCAAAACAAACTCCTAACCTTGAACTAGATGGAAAACCCACGAGAACTTGGTCAACTAGCAACAACAATGATGAACTGGAAAGATTGAAGGGGATAAACCCCAAGAAAGTCAATAGAGGACGCTGAACCACAATCGTTGGAAAAGTCCCAAAGAGGACATCTGAGTAATAATGAGTGATCAAGCCTCAGAAGGTGAAGTTGTTGTTCTGCTGGGTTGATGGGTTGCCCTGCGAATTTTTAGGGAAGGGTTGCCAATGATTTTGAAAGAGAAAGGGCCAGCAGTCTACATACTGTTTGGCCTAGAACACTAATAGAGTCACTATTATTGAGAATTAAAAATTCTTAACACTGAGTCAAAAAGCCTCTGAGACATACGGGTATTCTTAGGGTTTTATGGGGTATTACTTTTAATTTATCCCTAATTTTGCTCAGCTCAGTGAACCTCAAGACCGTTTGTTTTCCAAAAAACCCTTTTTTTTGTGGGGAGTAGAGCAAGAACTGCTGTTGAAAAGTGGTCACCGCACATGTTGATAAGGGTTTATTCCTTAACTAGTACATCTTCCTTGTATAAAGACAAAGAACACAAATCTGAGTCAATAAAGGTCCAGCTAACCCTTACCTTTTTTTGCTATATTATTTAAACACCTCCGTCCTACAATAACTAAAACCTTTACTAATAAAATCTAGTACATCCAAGAACAAGATTTTATTAGTAAAGGTTTTAGTTATTGTAGGACGGAGGTGTTTAAATAATATCTTAATAACAGTATCTGGCACCCTAGTGCACTCATATCAGTATTGTCATCATCAGCTGTCAAAGAATAGCCTTTTATTCAATGACCTGCAGATTCAGCTTGCCATTGATAAGAACTTCCTTCAACTCAATTTCTAGGCTAGGTGATCCTGCCCTTGAGCTAGTCAACTAATATAGCCTATCAGGATCATCTTGATAAATTTAAGGAAGTCTAGTCATAAAAATTAATCATAAATGTTAATTTAGAGCTCTTTCCTCAAGAGCCTAAAGTCAATGACATAGCTCCACAATTGAATGCAACATCAGAGCTTTCTCCACAAAAAGCCTAAAAGTCAACACTTATATTATATTGGGAACATTCCCAACTAATTTAGTAGTATTAAAACATATTGGAAAAAGCATAATATGGGTAAATTCTCAACACATACCCCACTTTACCAGATTATCCTCTAGCAAAATGTCTGCCTATGAAAATATCTTCGCCTGACCCCTCACAGCCTAAAGGTGGTAGAAACCTAAATTCAGTAATTGTCATTAAAACATAACACAAGATAAAATACTAGCAGCATAAGTACTTAAGAGAATAATAACAGAGTATCAAAAAGAAGTGATCAGCGATCACTGCCAAGGAACTTGAAGGAATTAAGCCATTTTAAAAACTGTGAACAACCATTTGAATATTAGTTAAAGCAGTCACATTAAAAAATACTAAAAGAATACTGACCATTTGGTTGGTTATTGGCATGCTCATAAGAACTTAGCATGCACTTTGTTCACAATACAACCATTGGAGAAATCCTTAATTGTATAGGCATCCAATGCAAACTTATAGATGACTTAGAAGGGACCAATCCATAGTTTATCTAACTTGTTTCAAATTCCAAAACTTTGGGTGTCACAATAATTAGCCCCATCCCCAATTAAAAAGTCAGGAGAGCCGGCTGTATGTCATCTCATATTTTTTTTACTTAAGCTCCCACTTGAAAGTATTGGCGTAGGTGGAAGACTGTAACCCTATCAGGACTTTCTTCAAGTTTCCTAAATACAGAAGAGGTGTCATTGCCAGACTTTGGTCAAGTACAGAATATTTAATTGGGGGCAACCAGCCCGACACCCATAAAGCAATTCAAATGGGGGTTTCCCCATTGACAAACGATAGCTTAAATTATAGGTAAAAGTCACCACTGACAAATATGTTACCCATCTGGAAGGTTTCCCAGCGACGAGATTCTGTAAAGTAGCCGCAAGAGTACCATTTACTCGTTCAACCATCCTATTGATCTTTGAATGTTAGGGCGTTGTCAGTACTCCCTGTATTCACATTAACTCATTTAATTTCAGGATGATATGCATGGTAAAGTTGCTGCCATTATTTGTTAAAATAACCTGAAGGCAGCCATGCTGATATTTTAGCTGCTACATTATGAATTTAGGAAGTACTTCTGGCATTCACTTTAGCAATAGCACACATCTTTACCAAATGTGTGAGTTGATCAATTACCATGATTTCATATCAGATTTTAATAGAACTCAGGGTCAATAGCCCTTCAACAACATTGAGTAGAGTATGCCACATGATACCAGGCTCCACTATCTGGAAAGTAGTAGCTTTCTTAAAGGGCTTGTGTGGCTGACACATTGCGCAACAATCAAGGTTTTCTGCAACGTCAAAATTTAGGAAAATTAAGCAGTACTCCCGTTGAACCTACTCCAAATTTTTCTATAGGCCCTATGGCAAGTATCATTATGAGCCGCAGTGTTAATTGCAGTGCGCTCAGATGGTCTTGGGTACAATAGGTATTTTCTTTAATGTTTTCAAACAATTGGCCCTTGATGATCTTTATGTTTTCCAGCTTTGTTGGGGGCTTGCTGAATCTCAGGCGGCAGATCCCCAATAGCACACTAAGCATTGTCTCATACAATGCATTAGCTTCATTTTGCTAAACTAAAACGAAGGGTAATCATGAAAATCCATTGGATTTTTGTTGCATGGTCCCCGCTAAGTGCATGTTCTCATAGCCATATGCTTGTAACTTCAAAGCCCATTAAGTCAACCTCCCTTCAGGCTCTTTTAGGCTATACAGCCATCTCAGTGATTAATGATCTGTCACCACAGTAAAATGGACTCCATAAGAATATATTCTGAACTAATTATAAGCTTATATTACTGAAAGGCATTCCAACTCATTATAGTATAGTTACGCTCCTGCTTACTTAGGGTATGACTTGCATATGCTACCAGGTGTTCATCTCTGAATTCAACCGCCTGACTCAACATGGCCCTGATTGCCATCAAGGATACATCAGTTTGAATAATGAAAGGTCAATAAAAATTCAGATATTGCAATATTAGTTTCATTATTAGTTACATCCTAAGGGTGTTGAAAGTGTCATGGTCTTCCTTATTCCATACAAAACCTTTTTTAGGATCCTTCACCAACTGAAAAAGTGTCTCAGTGATAGAAGCAAAATTATAATTGATCAGCAATAATAACTGACCATTCAAAAAAATACCTGCACATCATAAACGCTCTTCATTTGTGACATGGCCCAAATTGCCTCAACATTGGGTTTGAGGGTGCAGCCCATTAGTGTCAATGACAAAACCTAGATATTTGATCTTATATTTGAAGAAATGGCATATACATAGTTTGATTTTCAGATTTTCTGCGGCTAATCTTTTAAATTTTTTTTCTAAATGCTCAAGGTGATCAGTAAAGGTGTGGCTAAAAACATTAATATTGTTTAAGTATACAATAATGCATGACAACTTCACATCTCCTAACATGGTATCCATTACTCGTTGGAATTTTTCAGCACACTAAAAAAACCTCAGGGCATCCTTGTCACCTGATAAATTCATTGCTGGTAGTAGTCGCCCATTTTTATTGTTCCTCTCTAGACAGGTCAAGCTGCCAGTCCCCAGATATGAGATCTATCGCCTGAACTATTGAGCTCCTCCTAAGCAATCAAGAGCATTGTAAATCCACAGAAGTGGGTATGAGCCTTTTTTCTCTTAAATTATATAAACTCATGATAGTCTAAATGACCCAGTTGGATCCGTCCTTCTTAAATTCCAATAAAAATTGGACTCGCCAAGGGCTTGAAGATGGGACCAACAACCCATGTTCAAGTAGCTTAGTATTTTCATCAGCAACTATCGCCTCACTTTCTTGTGAGCAGCAAATCAGTTGCATACATATTGGCAGTTGATCTCTGAAGTCACGTTATGAATATATTTTTGGCGCACTCAAGATCCTAATCACCTTGTGTGAACACTCCAGATTAATGTTAAAATAATTTATAATATGGTCCTTTAATTCTTCAGAGATCCCCATCATTTGTCCTGATCAATTACAGCAAGGATGGCCAGGAATTTTATATCATTGGGTAATCATATTTCAACTAATTTACCAAAGGCGTGAAAAGGTACTTGTTCTGTAGTAGTATAAAATTGAACGTATGGCACTACTTGGTTCTTTTCTATCTGTATTGGCCTATCCAAGAGGTTAGTGACTTTAAATGAATTTCACTGTGACTGGGCTTTATGATCCCATTTGCTATATATGGTTCTGCTTGACCTTTTTCCCAGGGTGCATGAATTTCGCCTTACAGAAGTCAGGAATATCCAAGGTAAGTCTGGTCCTGATGATGCACTGTTCCTTAAGATTCACCACCATCAGCATTTGAGCCCTCAAGTGAATCTCCTGACATTCTTCAATTTGGGCCAGCAGCATCTGGGAACATCTGACAGTATCATGGCTACATGACATAGTTAAGGGGACAAACTGTAAGGACAAGGATGGACGTCAGGAGGCCAAAAAGGTCAAGTTGTAAGGACTTCCTGACTTGAAACATACCCTGACCAATGCTGGGTACAGGCGAGATATGCTATGTTGATTCTGGTGATGTGCATGATGCTCAGCCTGGCATTCCAGCTTAAGCGTTAAAATGCACCAGCTACATTCTCAGCTATACCGGTTCATTAAAGCAACTTGAGGAACAGGGATTCAAAACCCGTTCTGTTTATAATATTGCAAAGTTGGGATGAGTCAATATACTATCTATAACTCGAGTTTGGCTAATCACAAGTTACAGGACCCTGGCTGATGGTAGCATGCACCTATTGGTTC
>JAKSZP010014130.1:0-16146 GCA_022478985.1 Massospora cicadina | reverse complement strand
ACAGAACCATTGAGTGAGGATTCCGAGATCTTGCTGTAAGGTTTACACCAAGCATCAGTCAGATTAGCACCATAAGCTTGTGTTATATTTTATATTAGCTTGTAGCATGTGTATATAGGGAAGGAACTGGGAGCTGGAGGCTCCTCAGTTCTGTTTTCTATCAATTTGGCTAAATATTAAATAAAAGAACTTTAAAATTCATATATTTATAGTTTCAGTTTATTTAAAATATTGCCTAACTGCAGCCATGTTTGGCTTGAATCAACAAGAATTGGACTTTGAGAGTGATCTTGGGAGAGCTATTGCCTCCCTTTATACCTTGTCTTGGAGTCAAGGCATGTTGCTGGGGTTAAGTATATTTGCAACTGTCTTCCAGGGGGTGCTTGTCCAATCTTGTAGCGCGCGCACAAGGAGAGTAGTATCAGGAGCCCTGTCAGCCCTATAGTCTGTAACATGGATCCTGTTGCCCAACTCATTCGTGGCTCATTGGAAGGAGCCAGTTTGTTACAAAACTTATAACAAAAGGTAGATTAGGCAAAGGGAGATATTTATTGAGAAGGAAGCTCCAGGTATTTATACTATTTATAAAAGGGCTACTGCACCCATTGCTGACCTATCAGCTCTTCTGCTAGTTCTTCCAGGCAACCACTTCTCTTCTTACACTTCTTCTTCTACTCTATTCTTCCCTGGCATCAACCCTCTCGCTCCGTCCTTCCCACTGTCTAAATTAGTTTTGGTTCATCCTCAGCCTTAAGTCTATGGTGAACCATATAAATAAATAATCTATATAAACGTCAAGTTTGTATTCAACCTTCAAGTTGATTCAATTGCACCGGAAACCACTTTGATTGCTCGCTTTGACTTGGAATATCTCAGCATCTCGCTTACATCAACTTCTTAATAAATGAGGCACTGGAAACAACTTCAGCCACCTCAAGCTCATAATTTTCAGATCCACCAACATCAGATAATCAGGCAGCAAATTCATGGATGAGCAAAACATTGTCTTTTTGCTGGAAATCCAACAATGGATCACGAATGGCCGTTGGCATTGACCACTGATTCCGCTGACTTGATTGGATCATCCTCAGCTATTAGTCACTGGTGATCCTTCTACTAATTCAGGGCCACCAATTGGCCCCACTCAAACCTAAGTACTAAACTTGGAGGAATACTAATTTCAGCTCAACCCAAATTGGGGATCAACTAACCAGCAATCACATTAAAGCACACGAAATTTAGTCAATAAACCATTCCGCCAGGATTGTCTATATCATTCCAAATGACGCTAAATCATTGGAGGATTCCATCTGGTTAAAATCATGACACCCTTATTGCAACTATCCATCATCAATATACTGGGTTCTTGTGGCCTTACATCCACCATTTCCAAGCAAGGATCCGCCCCATTGTCACCTCAGTTGTATTGAACCCACCACCGGCAATCCTGTAGAAAATATCCCAGTGGTACAATCCCCTGCAGCGAGACCCCCAGTGTCAGGGGTTGTTTTCATTTTGTTCATTTTCAGGTTTATTTTTACGATTGTTCTACACCAATGAGTTATAATTTCTCAATTCATGGCTCCATACAACGTCATATGAGCGGCAATGCCCCTGGCATTCTGGCTTGCTTTTTGGGTGCTAATGTATCCTGACTGGCAGGACAGTCTAAACTTCTTCTGCTGTTTTCATGACAAACGGCTGCTGTTTCATGGCTGAGGCGCCAACCAAGGGTTGGGTGCTGAATTTCATCTATAAATTCCTCTGATAATTCACTTTAATAAAAACACTGAAAGAAGACACTGAAAAACTTAAAACACTAAAAAAGGAGTCTAATTTAGCAGAATTCATTATTGGTTTTAGTTATATTTATCTTCAGGAATTTATTGCTTTGTGCTTTAATTGGAGGACACTTTAGTAGAATAAAGAGTAATGATCGAGGATCTAAAAGAAGAGAAGCTAAGCTTGGATGGGAATTTCTGCTAACTTTGTGTGACCAGAGGATAGGAATAAACTAAGGATCTTGGCGGGATAAATTTAGCGGATAAGGTTATAAATCCCTAATGAATAAATCAGGAGTATTTTGAGGAGAAATACAGGTCAAGTGTTGGACCAGAGCTGGTTAGATTTTCAACTATGGATAATAGTCTTCATACTATTATTAATAAAAAGTCATTTATTATCAAACAACGCAAAGAGTGCACAAATGAATCTGTGCAGTTATCAATTAGGGGTTATCATCTGTGAATGAGCAACAAAGCTAAATTTTAACAATAAATTTTAGTATCTTGTTAGTCGATAAGAAATTCTAGATAATTTAACATTTTAGATCTAAAACTAAAGTTTATGTTAAAGTATAACTAACTGATTCTTTAGATAACTTATACTAATTTTTGAATACTAGCTATGATGAGTTTTTTAGCTGTCTCAACTAGTAGTTTGAGAGAGGAGGATACTCCAGTGGTAGAATATGGACCTTCTACCACTGCCTCACTGAGTTTGATAATGGTAGATGAACTTTTTGTAGAGGAAAAGTTTAACTGTGTTTGCATTTCACACTAATGCCCCAAACTGAGTAGCACGTAGCAAAGGTGGTCCATGGAGTTCCTGGCCTATCATACACCATGTATGGAAATTTTCCAGGTTTTATCCTCCTTTTCCATTTCTTTGATTCCCTTAATTGGTGCGGTATCATCCCTAGGCCAGCCCACCTTGAATAAAATTTAGAAATATAAAATTCAACTAGTAAAGTTTGGGTTTAGAGCTTTATTTTAAGCTTTGTTAGGTTATCAGATGATCTGGATTTATATATAATATCCTCAAGATTATTGTTAACTTTATTAACTTACATCTTTTAATTGAGGCTTGGCCTTATTTGTGAGTCCAGGGGAGCGTCCCCAATGCGTGGATTGGTCAATTTTCCCATTTCCAAATAAGAAGGGTCCTAAGAGGTCAGCTGTATCCCTTATCATTAAGGGCGACCTCGCCCATGTGGTAGACAAATGCTGGGTAACAGTGCTCCCTCTGAAGATTCCTCTATTCCAGTACTCACGCTCACCTCTGCTGAATTTGTCCACCAAATTGAGGAAATCTGCACCAAAATTATCGAATCAAAGATTAAATGTCTGAAACCAACAGGAATAAAGCCTGACAATTGGAAAACTAATAGTCAAGAAGGAACAAGTATCAAATTCTTGGCCAAAATTGCCGATATTATTGAGTCATCTAGCATTACAATCGCTGATGCTAAACACCCTCAAATCATTAGAGATGATTCATGATGAGCAGATGTACCTTTGGGGACTATCACAGATAATTTGAAACCCCTATCTAAAGAATCGGGATTTGTGCCAGATGCAACTCATTTGGCTGAATGAACGCCCCAGCAACTGGGCATGGGCAGGTTGGTCATCTTGAACCCTTTTTTCAACAAATTGGGAACGCCCCTATATGAGATGCCCTGGGGAATTCCCGTTTCCCATTGGTCCAGATGCTGTCATGAAAACCAACAGAAACGCAGTCAAGCCTCAATCCAGGTGTTTGTGAATAAACCAATAGTGACACGCCTGACACTGAATCCCTCAATGTCAGTTCAAATTATAATTATTTTCCCCCTCCCCCCAAAAATTCGCCATTTTAGGTCAAATTTGAGGGCCCTGATCCCTGTTTGGACCCACTACCATATTGAACAGTATTTAATCAGTTGCATTTCACTGATGAAATTGTTGGTCGATTCTCTTTATTTTCCTTTCAATAAAATTCCTGCTAGTACCCAAATTTTTCCATTTTAGTTTATTTCTTCTTGCCAAAGTCCCAATGGCACTAACTTGGTGGTCTGTCAGCCCCTACACTGGATGGGCTTTACCAGTTTTGATGGTTACAATAGCTCCTTATATAGACAACTGGATCAATGGGCAAGAAACTCCTGGGAATTTAACCATGTTATTGAAGCTATCCGTTATCAAGATATCAGAATCCTGAGGCCTCATATATCTCACTTTCAAGCAAGGATCCTCCCCTTGTCTCTACTTTAGTGATGAACCCTTCCACCAGTAATCACAATGTAGTAAACCCAGTAGTACCACCCCTGTAGCAAGACCTGCAGGGTCTGAAGTTGTTTCCGTTTGGTTCATTACCAGGTTTCTTTTCATGCTCACCTTACATCAACAAGTCATTGTTACCAAATTTGCAGCTCCATACAATGTTGTTCAAGTGGCAATGCTTCTGGAATTCTGGCTTGCTTTTTGGGTGCTCACACATCTTGACTTGCAGGCCGGTCTAAACTTCTTCTGCCGTTTTCCTGACATAAGCAACCAACCATTGTTTCCTGCATTTTTGCTCTTCTCTTTGAGTTGGGCTCCGCAGTGTTTACCCTTTACCAAATGAACGTGCAGTCAGTAGTTTTCTTTCTGTTGTTCTTTTGGTCAATCGCCAATTTTGTGAGTAGTGTTCGCAATACCAAGGAGAAACTACTTCAGAGCAGCAGAGCCCCGTGGATAACTACTCTTCCCTCACCTAATGTTCAAGAAGGGAATCTGAGTGTTCTCTCCCAAGATATTGTTAATCAAGTTCTTGACGCCCTTGCTGAGGTGCAAATGCGTTCTGCTATTGCCCTTAATAATGCCACTGCACTATCCAATGCCCAACAAGGGGTCACCCTTTTGGATGCAGTAGAAGGGGATGCCCATCGGTGGGTGCAAGGACTTCAGCATTCTACTTCGCAGGTGGGAGATTCTACCTCGCTTGTCACATTAGTATCAGCTGCTTTGAAACCCCTGTGTTGCATTCAGACTGTTTATTCCAATTGCTTTCTTCTATGGCTGAAGCCCCCAGCTTGGCTTCTTTAATCAAAGCCTTTCATTAACAAGCTCCTGCACTTGAGTTCTCTAATGATATGCTCCAAGCAATTTTTAGATCAGTGCTGGATTCTGCCTCTGCCCATCACGAAGTTTGGTCCACCCCTATGGTGACAGTGGATCAAATATGTAAAGCTGTGACCACCATCAACGCCTCCCTCGCCATTCTCCTCGCTTTCAAGTGGGAAATTATATGATTGGACTACCCAGTGATGGCTTGGATTCAGTCCTTACTGTCGAACCAGTATTGGTCCTGGCCTCAGAATCAGCCAATACTCCTGCACCTGAGTCTTGTTATCCTGGCTCACCTATTAATGAATCAGTAAAAACCCAGATTGAAGTAGTTGGTTCCCAAGCCCTTACTCTTTCCAACTTTACTCCTAAAAAGGTCCCTGACCTTCCCCTTGATTTACTTACCATCTCTTCATTTGCAGTGGAGATGACCAAATCTACCAATAAACTAAACTTTGCATATTTTTATTGCCCATGAAATTAGTATCAGGTCTCACCATGTATCCTTTGAGGCTTTGGTGGATACTGAAGCCGTGGGTAATTTTATGAGTGTTGAGCTAGCCCAACAATTGGAGCTTGACCTGGACTTAGGTCCTTCATTGATGGTTGCTTCATCAGCCTCCCAGACCTCATATCTAGTCTGACAGCTGGTACCTTTCTTGGTACATCAGTTTAGCTTTTTCAACCAGTTCTCAGCAAAGCCAAACTTGATGTTTCCAGTAATATTGGGGGTCGGATGGTGGTGCCAACAACATATAAGAATTCACCTGGAGTCAAATATGTTGTCATTTATTAATGATCAAATAGAGGGGGAGTTTCCATTAGTCAATACCCTTAAGAAAACTCAAAGCCACAGCTCCATCACTTCCCTTGTTTCCCCTGAGGGCCTTCTGTCAGATTTTCCTGAAGAATTGATGCACTATTGAAGTATCTTCAATTCTGAGAAGGCGGACCATCTTCCCTCTCATACTAAAGTTGACTTAGGATTTCGAACAATGGTGCAGTTGGTGTATATCGACTGTCCCTTATATCCACACACAGCGGAGGAGGAGGTTGCTCTTAACACTTGGTTAGATGATATGCTTAAAAAAGGTTGGTTATTTATAGAGACATCACCAGTTGCTTCTCCCGTCATTTTTGCCAAGAAGGCCAATGGTTTCCTCTGTCCCTGTGTGGATTATGAACACCTAAACAAAATTACAGTGCACAATCCCTACCCTTTGCCCCTGGAGCAAACAATTAGTTAAGCAATTGCTAAGTATCATGTGTTATCCAAGCTTGATATCATTAATGCCTTCAACCAAATATGATTGATGGAAGGTCAAGAATTGCATAATGTGATATGAACAAACAATGTATTTTCAATTCAGTGTAATGCCCTTCAGGTTGAATAATGTGCCAGCTACATTTCAAAGAATGATTGATAGTGTGCTGGGAGACCTCTGACTTACTTGCATGGTCGCATACGTTGATGACATTTTGGTTTACTCTTAACTCCCAAACAACATGCAAAAGACTTGGAAGCGGTATTGGCTGATTTTTACAAGGCGGGCCTGTTAGTTAAGCCTTCAAGATGCAAGTTTTATAAGGAGTAAGTTACCTTTCTTGGGAACCTTGTACTAAAAGATGTTTATGTGACTCCCCCAACAAGTTGGACGCCATCTACGAATGGCCAACTCCAACAACACAAAAACAATTAAGAAGTTTCTTGGGCACCATTATTTTCCCAAAGAAATTTTTCCTGGCCCTTTCCCAGTTAGGCCGCTCTGCTTCACCCCCTTATGGGTAAGAATGTTCCCATTTGTTAGACACCTGAGTGCCAGCAGGCGTTTGAGTCAATTAAAGAGGTGTTCTTATCACCCCCCATCCTAAAACATGCTGACCCCTCCAAACCATATATTGTTGCATGTGATGCTTCATCCATGGCAGTGGGGCAGTTCTGCTCCAGGAGCACGATGGTTTAGAACATCCAGTTGCCTACTTTTCCCATAAATTCTCCTCTATTGAGCAATCCTGGGCCATCTATGATAAGGAGTTGGTAGCCATAGCATGGGCTTTGACTCATTGGTGCTATCTGTTACAAGGCGCTCAGCATGAGTTAATGGTGCGTATGGATCACCAACTCTTCTGTATTTTCGTAAATCACAGAAATTGGCACATAGTCAAGCTTGTACCTATCATAATTTGTGCAGTTTCATTTTAAATATGAATTTGTGAAAAGTGCTTTAAACGTGCTACCCAATTTTCTTAGCTGCAACATGGCTCACTGCCCCTCAGACTCTGATGAAGCGGACCTGGTAACCATGATTCCCTCCACTCAAATTTTATCTATTGTCCTTCCCGTGGTCTCATCAGTTGACTTAGCTCCTGATGCTTCTCTCATTTCATGGGTTTTAGCAGCTCAAATGACATGCACCAAAGGAGTGGAATTACTTGATCAATTTCTCTCCAAACTCACAAACAATTTCTATATTACTTGGTGGAGGTCTCATTTATTTTTGGTCATGGGTTTGGGTCCCTCCTCTCTTTAGAGCTGAGGTATTTTGGGCGCATTACAATCCTCCCAAAATTGGCCATCTGGTCAATAAGAAATGTATTGATTTGATTAAGTGGACTTATAATTGGGAAGCTTTATCAAAAGAAGTACCAGCCTGGATTGCCAATTGCATTACCTGCGCACAGCCCAAGTTAGATCGATCAGGAAGAAATAGCCTTCTTCATCCTTTACAACAGGTGGAGGGTCCATGGACATCATTATCTGTGAATTTTATTGTCAAACTTCCCTGTTCTAATGGGTTTATGGCAGTGATGGTGGTGGTTGATTGTTTTACTAAATTTCCATACTATTCCATGTTCTTCTGTGATTATGTCAGAAGAAACTGCATGCATCTCTTCATGCATCATGTGTTTTATATGTTTGGTTTCCAGCAGGAGATCATCAGTGACCACGGTTCACAGTTCACAGCGCAGTTCTGGAATGAGCTCTTATCCATTTAGAAATTACCCATGCCATTCCACAGTATATCATCCCCAGTATGATGGATAAACTGAGTGATTTAAACAAATCTTAGAACAGTACTTGTGCTGCTATGCTGCGGATGCACAGAAATCCTGGGCCAATGACCTCCCCCTCACTCAATTTGCCTATAACAATGGAACTCACGCCTCTACGTGGTTTTCTCCCTATAAAGTGATGTTGTGGTAAAACCCCTCATTTTCAGTTGGACCCTGCCTTCATCTTGAGGTCCCAGCTGTCACAGATCATTCTGAGCACATTCAGTCTACTCAGTCCTTAGTGCGGGAGAATCTCACTAAAGCTATCAGTGATAACAAGCAGTTTGCGAATTGAAAACAGTTCCTGGCCATGAAATAGTGGTGGGTTCACATGTCTGCTTGATACGCGCCATTTGCAGATGCGGGTACCTTCCCAGAAGTTTGCAAGCAAGCATTTGGGTCCCCAATTGGTGGAAGAAGACTTGAGTAATGGTGTTTTCCGGTTAAAGTTTCCAGCTCACTGGAAACAGCACCCCATCTTCCACATTTCTCAGTTGTCCTCATTCAAGGGGACTGTACCCATGGACCCTGAGCCAATAGTAATCGAGGATGCAGAGGAGGTCGAGGTGGAAATTATTTTAGCCTCCCACAAATTTTGAAGGTCAGTTCAGTATCTCATCGCCTGGAAGGGGTATTTGGCCTATAAGAACAGTTGGGCCAAGTCCTGCGATTGCACAAACTGCATGGAACTTGTCAAGGCGTTTCATGAGTCCCATCCCAATGCTCCTCGTCACCCCAAAAAGTTGCAACTCTGATTGAGATTAAGTTGCCCAAGGCTCACAAAAATGTAGCCCTATGCAGTTTCCCGATGTGGTGCCTCTTCTTTGGAAAAAGGAAATGGTAGTGTAAGTTCAGGGGAACATCCCCTTTGTGTGGATTGGGTGATTTTCCCATTTTCAAGTAAGAAGGGTCCAAAGAGGGCGGCTGTACCCCTCGTCACCCAGGGCAACCTCACCCACATGATAGATGTTTGCTGGGTAACAGCCCTCCCACTGAAGATTCTTCCCCTGGTACCCATGCTTGCCTCTGCCAATCTGTCCACTTGAGGAAATATGAGACTTAAATTGACTCATCTTCCCCATGATCTGGAGGGACTTTATAAAACCAATGGTGTTGAATTCTCAGAATCGAATATAAAATGTCCAGAATCAATAGAATAAAGCCTGACGATTGGAAAACTAATAGTCAAAAAGGGACAAGTATTGAATTCTCAGCCAGAATTGCTGATGGTATTGACTCATCAAGCAGTATGATCGCCAATGCCAAACACCCCTCGGAATCATCAGGGATGATCCCTAATGAGTAGATGTCACCTTCAGGGACTATCACAGATAACTTGAAGCCCCTATTGAAAGAATTGAATTTTTATCTGACGCAACTCATTTGGCTGAACAAATGCCCCAACGACTGGGCATGAGCGGTTTGGTCATTACAAACCCATTTCCAACCAAATGAACCGCCCCTATGTGGAGTGGCCCCGGGGAATTCCCATTGCCCATCAGGCCAGATGCCATCACACCAACCAACGTAAATGCAGTCAAGCCTCTGTTCAGGCATCTTCAGACAAACCAATAGTGACTTGGCCTGCCTCTGAATCCTTTTTTTTAGTACTAGATGGTCCCAAACTGAGGGGGGATTCATTGATGTTTATTGAATTACGCCTGGGCTCCTAAGAGCCTGAGGCGAGGGAAGGGAGGGAGGAGGCATCAAGAAAGGGAGGGGGTTTGCGCGCCAGAGCCGTGCTGCAGTGACAACTGAGCGGGGGAGGGTTGGCGACATAGTGCAGACCTTCAGGGCCATCTCAAAGTGTACCTGAAAGAGGGTGATCATGTGTGGAAGGGTCCACACATGCTGGTCAAAGGCAGCACGAAGGAAGGAGCTATGGATGGTCCAGATGGCTGTGGCATAGGCGAGGACACGGAGGGGTCAGTGGCAACCAGGCAATGTCTGCTTGAACATGAGGTCTTGCACAGGGTGTCCAAACCAGGGCTGAGCATGGAGGAGCGCGTGGGCCTTTGGCCAAAATGCAGCAACACCTGGACAGGTGAAAAAACGATGGAGGTGGGAGTCAATAGGCTCCACACAGCGGGGGCAGCTTTGGTGCTGGAAGGTAGGGCCAGTCCGGTCCCCTGTCCTGTATGAACAGTGGAGCACCCTCCATAAGGTGTTGGACACCTTTGCTGACAGGATGGGGTGATAGACGTCCTTCCACAATTCCTTAAGGTCAAATCTCACGGAGGGAGGGAGGAGCTCAAGGAGTCTTGGGCGGATGAGAGATGATCTTGGGGGTTGAGGCGAGTTGTGACAACTTGTCCATTGTGCACAATTGCATGGCGACGGGGGCTGAGGCCAGGGCCTTCCCTTCTGTATGGGAAGGCATGGTGGATCCGCGCGCCTACTCGTTTCAGGGCAAGGAGAGCCTGGTTCCAGTAGGGGGATGAGGATGGTTTCAGGCGATGGCCTGGGTGGTTTGTGAGCCACTCCCCTAATGAGGTCAGAGATGCTCTAGGAAGACCCAGAGCTGCTGACACTGACTGGCGGAGGGCGGGCGCCCATTATGCATGGGGGTCGCGTCCCAGCAGACAATCGGCCATAGGAACTTCAGGAAGATTGTGGTGGCGTGGGATCGCGTGTCCAGAAGCCCTAGGCCCCCTTCATTACGGGTCGGGCATAGATTGAGAGGGCCATTGGTGGATGGTTTGAGCCCCAGATTCAACAGCGGAGGAGTACAATGAGCCGCGTATAAAAGGCATCTGTGAATGGGCAGACGTGCGCTAGGAACCAGACTTTGGAGAGGAGGAACACATTGACCATCAGAGCTCGACCCTGGGGTGGGATGTGCCACTGGTTCCAGCTGGCAATCCTGGAGTTAACTGCTTCGATGAGCAAGTCCTCATTGTCTTTTAGCGCAACTCCTTGTTGGTTGGTGAGAACGCCCAGGTGACGGAAGGTACCGCGCACAGGCTCAATACCAAATGGTGGGGGGAAGGTGGGGGAGCCGACCTGTACAACTGTTGTCTTGGAGGTGTTGACCATGGCGTTGGACGCCTTGGTGTACCTCTCAATGGTCACAGCACCGAGGGCAACATCCCCAGGGCAGCCAAATGCAATGGCGGTGTCATCTGCAAATGCCATGGTGCGTGTGGGGCTTTACCTGGGACCATAATCCCTGTTAGCTTGTCCTGTAAGGAGGCCAAGAGGGGGTCAAGGGTGATGTTAAAAAGGATAGGGCTCAGGGGGTCCCCTTGCCGGAGACCTTGTCCAAAAGGTACTGTCACTGTAAAACCCATTGGCACCAGGACTCTGGTGTGAAGCTGGTCATAGAGCGCTGATATCCAGCGCCTAGCTGCGGGGGGGAGATGGAAGCGGGCCAGGGAAGCATCAATATACTTCCAGGCCACCCGATCATATGCTTTCTCCATATCCAGGAGAGCCACAAAGCCATTCACCTTATGAGAGTTAGCAGTCAAAGTCACGTGAAGGTCATTATAGTTGTCCCATAACGACCTCCCCGGAATAAAACCATGCTGGGATGGAGAGAGGCGAGGTGACACCCATTTGGTGATGCGGTTGGCCAGAAGCTTTGTAAGGAGCTTGTGGTCTGTGTTGATCAACGCTATGGGGCGCCAGTTCAACAGGTTCTCACGGTCTGACTTCTTGTGAATGAGGGTCATGATTGAGCCTCTGGAGTCAGGGAGGACCTCGCCATTCACCAAGAGTGCAGCGAAGAGGTCGCGGAGGGTTCTGGCTATCACCGCAGGTTCCAGAAGGTACACCTCGAAGGGTATTCCATCTGGGCCTGGGGCTTTAAGCCTTGGGGATTTCAGAAGGGTTTCCATCACCTCCTGGATGAAAATAGGAGCCATTAGAGCCTCATTAGCCCGTGGGTCAATGGGCGGCTCTGGAGCCCGCCACAGGAAGTCTTGGATGTCCGACGGGTCCACCTGGGTGGCATGGAAGAGGCTGGAGTAGAAGCGGTGTAGTTCCTGTGTGATTTCCTCCTTATCCGATGTGGTTGTAGTGCCAATCTTCAGTGCAGTAATATCCTGCGCTGTTGACCGGGCTTTCTGTTTCTGAAAGAAGAAGCAGGTGGGGCGTTCCCATTGAGAATAGTAACAAGATGTTGTAAAGTTTGCTGCCCGTTCTTCCTGCAGTGTGAGCTCAAAGCGTAGTGCTTCCTGCGCCGCTTCCCAGTCTTCCGACCATCTGGGAGAGGGCGAAGGCTGGCAGTTTCTCTCCAGATGTCTGATTCTGGCTTCCGCCCTTTTGACTCTGGCGCAAGCTGCGGTCATCTGGGCTTTGGCACAGTTGTAAGCAACGCGGGTGATGCCCTCCTTGGTCACCGCCCATCTAGCCTTGTGGTCAAGCAGGTGGGGTGGGGGGGAGGTGAGAGTCTCACGGATGGTCATAGACAGCTTCTCCTTAGTGAAGGGGTTGTTGAGAAGAGCTGGGGCAACCCTAGGCCAGAACCTACGCGACGGTCTAAGTGTGGTGGTGAGGACAACAGTGAGTGACCTGTGATCACCAGATGGTTGTCACGAGAGATGGGAGAGGAGATGCGGCCAATTAGCAGGGGGCCAATCAGTGCCATATCTATGCGTGACGCTGACTGGAAAGCTCTTCCATCATACTGGATCCTAGTCATGCAACCTAGGCCAGATGCGGAGGGTGGAAGCGCATCTAAAAAGCCACTCAGGCGAAGGAAATCCTGGAGGCGACTTGATCCAGGGCGTTCCTTTGCTGCAGGAGGGTAAGAGTCACGGACGCGACTTATGGTTGTGTTGAAATCTCCTAAGAGGACTGTATTCCGTGGGAGATTAAGTTGGACGAGCTCTTCCAAGAGCCGATTTTGCTCCTGACCTGTATTAGGCAGGTAGATGCTTGCAGCGAAGAAAGAGAAGTCAGGAGTGGTGAGTTTGGCCAGTATGAGGCGGCCACCTAGATATTGTGAAAAAAATGGGTTTTAACCCGGGGATTTAAAACAATAAGGGCGGCATGGTTTGTCCAGAAGGATTTGCCTCCAAACTGTTCATTCCATGCGGATTGTTCGTGGGGGAGGATATGAGGCTCCTGGACAGCAGCGATGTCAATTTGTGCTGACCTGAAGTTGCGGAGGAGGCGGGCTCTCCACTTAAAGTCCCGCAACCCATTCGCATTGATGGATTGCAGGGCCAGGGTGCTGCCATGGGGACTCATGGCTGTTCCCCTCCATGTCCTGGGGGTTGCCAGCGCTTAAACCTGCTGCTGTGAGGCGGCTAGTTTTGAGTCCTTTAGCTTGACCATTAGCTGCAATCCGTGAGGAGCGTCGAGGGTTCTGAGGGGAAGGAGAGGGTGGGGGGGGGGAGGACCCCAGTAAGCCAGCCTAGGATGCTGCCCCCGCTCCGTTGCAGGGGAAGGACCTGAGGGTGCTCAATGGCGACCTCCGCGGTGTCCCCATTTGATGAGTCTGAGTCCATATTCACTTCCTCCAACACTGCAAAGGATCCGCGCGAAATGGACTGTGGGGTTGGGGTAGGACTCTTTGAGGTGGCACTTCTACCGCAGGCCGCGGGTTGCCAGTCCATGCTGGTGGGCATAGCTCTATTAGGAGCTGAGGGTTGATGTGATAATCGCTGGTGGAGGTTGGTGGGGGTGCCGCGGAGCCCTGAGTGGGGGTGGCTGATGAGGGGCGCCCTGTAGGAGATGCCTTGCGCTTGGTGAGAGAGGGATTTGACTCTGAGAGATTGGAGGGGGTGCCCACTGGAAGGGGGGCATGAGCGCGAAGGTATCCCATACCAATAGTGGGGTTAGCTGTTTCAACTGCTAGGCGTAAGGCCTCAGGGGACAGGTCTTGAACGGGAACCCATTGTGTGGGTTGTGGAATTGCTGCTGCGGCCACGTGGGATCGTTTTTGGCCTGGTTTAGGCCCCTGGGTGGTAGATAAGAGGGCTTGTTTTCGAGCTGTGTAGCCACTATACAAGTGTCCAAGGGCGTTACACCATGAACACTGGGGGCGCGCCTGATCGGGGTCAATAAAAAAGATCTCAGGGCATGCCCCAACTACTGCCACACGAGGAATAGCCTAAATGTTGCAGGATACAGTGGGGGAGGGGCTGAACGACGCCCTAGCAGTGTGAGCTCTTTGAGTGGGAGCATAGTAAGAGGGGACGCTAAAGTCCACTGAAAGAACAGACCCAAACTCCATTAAACCATGATGGAGCACCAGTTTAAGAGACTCAGGATCAACAGTCGTTGGTAGGTTGGAAAAAGTAACCCATGAAATTTTCTCCAGGTGAGAGCATGTGCGGGAGATGCTAAGAGATCCACGCGGAATAATGACCTGGAGGGTGGCAGCATGGTCAGCAAAGGCAGCTTCAGTGAAGCCCACATCGATGTAGTGGCCCTCCACTGATTCATGGATGGTGGTGTTAATTGGGAATGTCTCCTCGATTGCTGCAAAGTATGAGAAGTAATCCTCCATATAGAATTCAACAGGGTTATGCCCATAATAAAGGCGAATTGCATGGGAGAGGGTTGAGTGAGATAGAGCTTTTGCGCTCTAGTTTCGGCCCATTTCTTCTTAAAATCAGCAATAAACACCACTTCACGGGGATCAGCTTTGGGTAGCGTTGGTGCCAGAGGTTTTTGCCACGCCCCAGTGGCTCCTTTGGTACATTTGTGTTTGATTTGGACTGCAATCGCGGGTTGAGTGTGAGCTGGTGGTTTGGACAAGTTTGCGAAGCTCCCTTGTTGCTGGAATGTTACAGCAGTTGCTGGCGTCATATTGAATTGAGGGGCGGATTGTTGGGCCTCGCTAAATTGGGGAGGCCCATCCAGATTGGAATTAACTCCAGCCAATTGGGAGGAGGGCGATGTTTCATCACCATCCCAATCTATTTGGGTAAATTCAGCCTGAGTATTTGCTGTGATTTCGTGGGCAAAACTCACTGGCTGATTGGTGAATTGGTCGTTTTCAGCATATGGAGATAAAGTGCCAACTTGAGAAGTGCCGATTATGGGGTTTAAATGGGACGGGTGAGATTGGAACTGGTGTGAAGTTCCAAAATCTGAACCATTTGAATCCCCATTGGGAAGAGTAGATTGTCCCAATTTGGTGCTTAGTGAACCAGAATGTGCGGCTAATCCAACCTTACATCTGAGGGTTTGGGGGCCAGGTAGCTGGGTATCGCCCCTCATGGGGGGATCCAGAAACACGACATCAGCAATAATAGATGGGGCTGAATTAGCTGACACAATGGGGGAGGTGAATTCCTGGGTGGGCTGAGTTGCATTCAACTGAGCAGACGCCATTAAAACAGATTGGGTGATGGCCTCCTTGGTTGGAGGGGGCCCAGCGGGTTGGTGGGAGGTACAACACGCAGAGCTGTTGGGCGTGCAGGTTGCAGAAGTGCGATCAGGTGAACTGGCGCCTGTTGAAGTAGCTCCAGGTTGGGGGGTGGTGCCTGCTTTCATGGCCACTGCTTGAGAGTGGGTGATTCTGGTTGACCCTGAGGTGGGTAACTGAGGGTTGCTTCGTTTGGGGTGGTGCTGGCTCGTTTGGCAGAGCCCGCGGGTTCTTTTGCGGGGTTTCCCGCCATATTTGCTAATAGTTTTTGATAATTTCTTTAGTGGAGCTAAATTTCAAGGCTGAATTGATTTTCGAAAAGTGACGCTTAGCAGCTGCCGCTGAATCCTTTAATGTTGGTTAAAGTTAGAATTATTTCCCCCCTCCCTTAAAAATTCGCCAGTTTAGGTCAAATTTGAGGGCCCTGTTCCTTGCTTTGACCTACTACCAAATCAAACACTATTTAATCAGTTGCATTGCACTAAGAAAATTGTTGATCGATTCTCTTTATTTTCTAATAAATTTCCCACTAGTACCCAAATTTTTCATTTACTTCAATTCTTCTTGCTAAGTCCCAATGGCACTAACTTGGTGGCCCATCAGCCCCTACACTGGATGGGATATACCAGTTTTGATGATTACAATCACTCCCAACATTATCAACTGAATCCAACGTGCAACTAACTTCTGGGAATTTAACCCCATTATTGAAGTTATCCATTATTAGGATATCAAAAAACTTGTAGCCTCATATATCTCACTTTAGAGCAAGGATCTGCCCCCTTGTCTCTACTTTGGCGATGAACCCTTCCACCAGTATTTATGAAGTAGTAAACGCATTAGTACAATCCTCTGCAGCTAGACATATAGGGTCTGAGTTTGTTTACATCTGAATCAATA
>JAKSZP010014129.1:0-16200 GCA_022478985.1 Massospora cicadina | reverse complement strand
GTTGAGGAACCTGAGAAAGTTAAGCGCAGATTAGCTCAGTGCATCATCCAACTCTAATCTGAGGCTATGACTAATTTAGCCAAAACAGTGCCCAAAGAAGGGCAGGCTGTTAATGAGCTTTGAACCCCCCTGCCTACAATCCAAGGGTCTGATATGGTATTATACTACCATAACCGCATCACTCCTAGAAGCGGTAAGCTTGGATCAATATGGGAGGGTCCCTTCACCATTACTTACAAAAGAGGAAATGTTTACTCTATCAAATCTTTAGCTACAGAAATTACCATCAATCGTGTACATGGACATTTCCTCTGACCTTATTCTCCCCTCAACATTCTTGATGGGGTGATTTTGGACATTTTCCCTCACAGCTGAAAAGTAAGAATGTTTTAGGTCAAATTCAGCTGAAAAGGGGAAATGTCGGCCATTTGCAATTTTCCAATGTTGCTAAAAGCTATTTTAATAATAATGAAAATGATATCAGCCAAAAGACCCTGGTCAATTCTTGGTGGAACCCCATTAATTGGGGTAACACCAGTCCGAAACCTGTACAGGCACCAAATATAAAATCAAACAGTTGGATTACTCCAACCACATGACAGACCTTAGGGCGACCATTGTAAGGTACTCCAACCAAAAAAGTCCTTTAACGCACCTGAGTATGTTCCCCTCCTTTTATAGGCTTGGTGGGGGTCCCCCAAGGTGAAAGAAATTTCTTAAATGGGGATTAGCTCAAGCTCATAAAATTGTTACCTCATGGGTATGTTTTGGCCAATCAGAATTCCCCTGCCAGTGTTCCGCTAACCTGAAGTGAGTACCCAAGTTTTGATATGTTATTATCACATATTACCTAATTCAGATAAGGCTAAACTATTCTATACATATCCTTAAATTTTCCTTGACCCTCAAAATACTTTACTTACTTAATGGTTGGATGTTGAGGGGGGTCGTTTTTTCACTTATATTGCGCTAATAATAAATTTATAAAAATTTAATTTTTATTGGTTTTTATATTTAATTTATTTAAAAACTTTGTGGAATCCAGCAGGCGTCAAGTACCAGCGAGAAAGAATTGGATGGATTCCAACACAATGCATGCTGTTGGGGGTTGACTCAAGTTTACAATAAAAAAGAAAAGAATAAATAACAGTTGTACGAATTCCTGGATAAGTTAAAAAATGGGCAGTACAATGTCAAACGATTATATTGTATGTAAAAGTGAATACATCGTATATATACCAGACAAGATAAAAAAGTTTAGGTCTAACCATAACAAAGATTAAGTGCAGAAGAGGAGATCATTGATTAGAGCACTATCAACTTATGGAAGCTGTCTTACTGTAATCATCCAAGAGCTCATTGGCTTTATCTCTGTTACTAGTTAGAAAGAATAATATATTGCCATACTTGATGCTGGATTATTAAATGTTGAATGAGGTTAACACGAAAAAGTCATTACCAAACACCAGAATTTATGACCTTTTAAAAGCTTAGAATTACACTACACCTTACCAATGTACCTAGCCAGTGGCTTCTGACAGATGGAACTGTCACCAGAGGAACAAGAGAAGTGCGCCTTGATCAGTTGTCAAGTTTTTTGAGCCTTTAAGGTTGCTTAAAGGGCTTTTCAACGCCCTGCAAAAATTTATTGAGCTATATATAAAATCACTGTGGAACTGAAATATTGAAAGCTTATTACCTAGACAAATATTGTTTCATTACGCCTTATAGGCTAGAAGCCATACATTCTTGATCCACCCTTACAGCAAAAAGAAGCAAATGTTCATTCCTAAATAATTTATTAAGTTTTGAGAATGTAATTAACCTCAAGTGATACACCATGAGAAAGGCATAATCTGAGCACTCGTAGCCATGGAAATAATGATAAACATGAGCAATAACTAAATCTAAGGTATGGTTGAATAATTCAGGCAGTTAGCCCCTTTTTTTACAGACTTAACTTTATCATTAATATACCTTATGATGGATTTTTTAGGCTTAAGTAGGGCCTATAGCAAACCCACAACTATACCTCCTTATGCCCCATGTTGCTGATGCTCCCACCCCAATGCTGTCCTCCATGGTCCGCCAGCTAACGCGGGTGCCAGACAAAGCTTCCACAAAGCTTCCTCCCCTTCTGATATGGCTTTCTAGGCTGTTAGCTGAGGTTCCATATTACGCTTTTTTTATTTTGAATAATCCCTAGTTTGGCCCATTTGCAAATAAAGATGCATGGCGGCTCCTTTCTTTGGGTTGGGCAACACTAGTGCTAAAAAAGTGAGGTCTTTAGTAAGATCAACATCTAAGAGTTGAAAGCAATACTTGGCAAGGCACTAATTTGATTTATTTGGATTTTGATAGGATATTTTACTTGTAAGCAAATTATAGCAAAGTTGGGCTCAGAGCAATGCTGATTTAGTTGGATGAAGACGGAAATGAACATCTTATTTAAAACTACTCCAAGGTCTTTACGCGGTATGAGAAGAGCTACACAGTTATGGGTAGAAAGTGCATAGCGATTATAAGAGAAATTAACACTTTTTACTCTACTTATATGGTGTATAAATATAATTGCTAATGGATCATGCGTTGCTTAGCCAGAACAAGACGTGAAGGATACTGAAGAGCCTCGCCTGATGGGCAGTAAGATTTGAGAGTATATTTTAATATCGTACATAGAGTGGGAAGCAAACAATTAAAGCAGATAGATTATTTTAGACTGCCAGTGCATATACTTTAGTCATATGAGAGTGATAATTCATATGACCTGACGTTTTACTGAATAAGATGACAAATTGGGACTGAAAAGGAGAATACTATCTTAAAAAGATGTTTAAGGAACTTAAAATACTATTGGAAGAGTGAAAGATGATCCATTTAAGGTTTTACACTTACATCTAACTTATCTATTGCATGGACTTGGTGAAGGAAGCCTACAAGCATCTTGGGAATGGCCAAATCCAGAATTCATTGTCATAACTCAACAAGTAGTTCTATTTGGATTCAGTAACAGACTAATTAAATAAAGCTTAGAAATCTATAAGACTGTGCAAGTTTCATGCGTCTGAGAAGATATTCAAATACAGCCAGTACCACATACAGCAACCTTTTACAACGTGTCAATTGAAGTGATTAAATTACTAACTACAGCCTCAAGTTTAGACACGTTTCTCATCTTAGCTATAGACTATATTACTAATTTGGTCAAGGCTTCAGCAATAAAGAAATACAACATGGTGTTAAAAACAAAGTTTTCATGCAATCAGGTCATCCCACATGGATGCCCCAAGATATGCTATTGAAAATTGAAAGAACCTCATTTCTAATTTGGTACAAAGGTTTTTGGACTTGGTAGAGGTAAAACAGAATTTCACTAACCCCTACAGCCCGTCATCAAGTAAAAGTATTAAAGCATGCACAGTACCTTAAAGTGGCATTTTTAAGAAGATAGCGCTGAACCTTAAGTAAAAATGGTACCAACTTTAACCTCCATGTTGCTTGCATACAGCATTACCATCATAAGGTGTTAAAATCTGGGCCGCTTAGATGATAGCTCACTTATGCTCCTGATTTCAACTGCACAATTTCTTGACCACTTGCGTTGATTGACTGAAAATTGGTAAATTTGGCAATAATAATATGAAGACTATTATAAAAGTTGATTGCCCAAAAGCCACGTTGAGTAAAGGATCCAACGCTAGCCAAGTGCTTTTTACTCTTGAAGATATGTTTAAACTGGTAAGGAGCAATTCCAAACTCTCTTCAAGCAGAGCCAAGCGGAGATCTGATAACAACAACCTAAGAATATCCAATTCTTGCAATCTTATCCCAAGAGTAAGCTATAAAAAATGTATAAACAACTAAGATATTTTCAGTTTTTATCTGCCTTTATTAGTAGATTATTGGGGTTTTTATACTATAATTGACACACAGCCTATCAGACGTCCACTGTGAATCAATTACTTACTCCCCTCATGGTTTGACCCTCAGGTTTTGAGGCGCCAAATCTTGGCAGGTACATTTTGCTTTGATTTTCTTAAGTATTGTCATCCTCAATGTTTGACGAACAATCAGTTAGTCAGGGTCTCAATACTAATTAAACCAAGTCGTGTTGCCCAATGACGATTATACCAGCTTGTCCCAAGCTTTAGAATGTTTAGGTATTTTTTCTAACAACTCCTCATACTTCTGCTTTGAAAAATTCCCATAGTAATCGACTGTCAAGTGTTACTCCCTCATCAAATTCTTGCTCAAAACCATTGGGGATGAATAAAAACTATTTTTGAGTTATCATTGCATCCATTCCATTGATTAATTACAACTAACACTTTAGTCAGCAACATGTTAATTCTTCAGCGATATGAGTTAAATCTGCCAAGCTGGTTTGCACAGGATAATAGCCACTGACAATGTTTTGGCCAATATGCAGATCGCAATTCTTAATAAAAACTGATAAATAAGATATGGAGCAATTGCCCCAAATTAAAACTTTTATTGTAGTAATAAAATGCAGAACTTATCTGCAGACTACTAAAAACTCTCCCTCTCCTTCTTCCACTCAACTTTTCTCTCAGTAATCTAGGTCAAATTATTCCTTTTCTTAGTAGTCTCCTATTCGTTCCATTTTATGAGTTCTCATCTATCTTGAGGTTTTGGCGAAATTCCTTTGATTTGCTAAACATTTGAGGCTCTGATAGTTCCACTTCACATCAATATTTTCCACACAATCTCAAAGCTCACCTCGACTCTAGTTTTCAATCCGCTGGAATATATAGCTTATCATCCAGTCATATCATTCTCTTGACAATACCCCCCTTTGAATGGATGATAAGCTCGTATTGCTTGTATGCTCAAAGGAACTTCGTGTGGACTTGGTTGATAATCCAACACCCGCAGGTTCCTTAATGATGTAGGCATCAATACCAGTTTTCTCAATTATTTCAAACGGCCTGATTCAAATGTTAGCGAGCTTGTTCTTCCATTAAAATCCATGTTGGTCATGGAGCAAGACATGATCTCATACAGCGAACTGTGGGGTCTGCTAAATATACTCTGGTCAGCCACCTGATCACGAATCTTCTTTGCCAAACTGGTAGAGTATGCTTCCATTTATAGTTTGATCAGCGTCCCATTAAATTGGTCAAATAATGCTGCAGTTCCACGCCGCCAGTATCCTCCACGCAAGAGTAAAGCAGACCAGGTAAGCCAGTAACTACTATTTAGCAGTTGAAAAGGACTCTTGTCAGTGGCCAAATGTTAACTAATATTATATGCAAAGACTGCTGTGGGTAGGAGGGTACTCCATTAAGTGGGTCAATCTTTCATAAGCTTGCGGAATATGTTTACCAATGTTCCATTGACCTCTTCCACAATTACATTGGATTCCAGATGGGAGGGTGTAGTCAAGATCCTGAAGATTGCCATCAGTTTGTTCAACTTGAGCAAAATATGTGAAGAGAAATAAGTTTTTATTGTCCATTAAGATGAAATGCGGACAGACATGCTGCTGTATGATACACTCTATAATAAACTTGGCGGTGGTGACCTCCCCCAAATCATTAATCTCCATGGCCTCCACCCATCTCTTCAGATGATCAATTGCTACAATTATGTACTTAAATCAGTTCGCACAAGTTGGCAAAGGCACCACTACATCAAGAGAAATGGTATACCAGGCGAACTGTGGCTTAACCAGCTGGTATGTGGTCTTCTTGTGGAAAGGTCTCTTCACTTGGCACTGATGACAAAAGCTAATCGTCTCCAGCACATCATAATGCATGCTCTCAATGTTAGCGGGGTTACAAAAACTCCAATGTTTTCTGAAACACACCATGTCCTACCACCCAATGTGCATCTATAATAATCGCTGGTCTAGCAGAGGGTTTAAGGAAACTCAGCTTCAATTCCCTAATCCACTTATTTAATTCCCCATCGCATAAGAAGGTGTCCTGTTTAAGCTCATCTAGCACTTTGATTACTTGTGGTGGCTCATCATGGTATTTGCCCACCACTATCTTCTCATATATATAATGTTGGCCAAGTCTGACGTAATAGCGACAATTGGTAGCTGTGAAAGACAGTCTGCATCTTGATGTTTCACTCCAAGCTGGTGTACAATCTTGAAATCATATGCTTGGAGCTTCAATGATCATTGAGTAAGCCATCCCGTAAGGTTCATGGAGATTTGCAGCCAGCGAAAGGAGGCATGATCCCTTACAATTTGAAATTCACCCCGTAAAGGTATACTTAAAACTGTTAATAAGCATAAATCACAACTAAGCACTCCCACTCAGTCACGGTGTAATTTTGTTCATGACAGTTTAAGCTTCAGCTAAAAAATGCGAAATGGTGCTCAACGCCATCATCATCCTTCTGAGATAATACTGCCCCTACAGTGGAAAGTGATACATCTGTTTTTACTATGAATTGTTTTTAGAGTTGGGTTATTGAAAATTGGGTTTGCTCACCAACGCAGTTTGGAAGACATCAAAAGCGTTTTGGCATCGTTCCATCCAATCAAAATTGGCAGTTTTCTTTAATAGCTCAAAGAGCGGTGCCCAATACAACTGAAGTTCGAAATGAACTACCTGTAGTAACTGGCCATCCCCAAAAACACTAGGATATCTCGTTTATTAACAGGCCAGGTCATCTTACTTATAACTTCCACCTTTTCCAGCTGAAGTTTAAGCCATTTTGAATCCACCATGAACCCAAGATATTTTAGTTGCTCTTTTAAAAATGACACTTCTGAGGCTAGATTTTGATACTAGCATCAGCAAGTCAATGGAACTCTGGTTCCAGGTGGTTAAGTTGCTCTGTGAACATTTGTGAGAAGATGTTGATATCATTAAAGTAAACTAAAGCGCAGGACAACTTTGAGTCACCTAAGATCGTATCCATAGCATGCTGTAACGTAGCTGGGGCGTTGCACAAACCCTGTGGCATACGTGTAGGCTGGAAAAACCCCTTAAAAGTAATTATAGCGCATTTCTTGTGCTCTGCAACTGGCATTCAATCTGCCAGTGCCCTGATATCAAATCAATGGCAGAAAAATAATTAGCCCCCTTAGATCAATCTAACGCATCATCAATCCATGGAAGTGGGTAGAAATCTTTCTTCATAATACTAATGAGCTTTTGATAGTCAATAACCACCCAGTTTGTTCCATCTTTTTTATCAACATTAGCACTGGTGATGCCCACAGACTCTTAGATGGCTTGAACATCCCTTGTTCAATCAATTTGACTATCTCATTAGAGACAACCTCTTCCGCCACTTTTGAGTGCTGAATAGGCCGTGAACGAATGGGAGTGTGATCTTTCATGTCTACCAGATGCACTACCCTTCAGGCGCACCCCAAATCGTGGTTGTCAGAGGCAAAAATATCTTGTTATTTTTCATTTTAAAACCATCTCCCTATCTTTCTGTTCCTCCAACAATTCAGTTAGAGCTTCCCGTGGAGCCACTACCATTATACAGAATGGGGGATTTACAGTAGGGTAAGGTCCTCCCACGATTAAAAGTCATGTATATGGTGAACATTGTCAACAAGGGCCAGATGTAAATAAGCCACCACCTGGTGTCTTTGAATCATATTAACTCCTTCTGTAGGCTTTCTAGCAATACCTTCACTTCCCCATTTCCTGGTAGCAGTAGCTCCAGAGCCACACGAGGTTAAAGCCATGATTGCTAGTAGGGTCCCACATATTCCCCCATATAACCATTCAGGGACATCTAATTTGAGCTCAGTTCTTATTTTAACTTGATTCCCAGAAGGTATAATAAAGTGCTCAAAGAACGTAGTGGAATACCCTTGTACTCATAGATCTGCTTGGGGAGGTCTCTAGTCCTCTGCTTCATTCGCTGATATTGGACAGGAATCATACCATCACATTACATCTAAATGATCTGTCCTGAACGGAATGGGTCCTTTGAGATTTACATAGAGGTAAAGTAAATGGGAATCAGTTGTCCCAAGGTACTAATGATTTCTTCCGCCATATTGACCAGGGCTCCAAATCGCATTATGAATGCAGCACCAATCAGCATATTGTAGTTATTATTTGGCAGAAACACCGCTGGAGCAGAATCCCTAACTGAAAAAAATTTCAGAGGTAACGCACTATAAGCTCCTTCAGACATAGTGCTCTGTGCCCTCGCAGTCCCATACACTACTCTGTAATCCACATCAGTCTTCAGTGGAAGCTTAGCCACGAACTTGGTAAAGTTATATCAGCTTGGGCACCAGTATTTATAATAGCTCTGATTCTGTCTTCTGAACAAAAATATCACAGTAGGTAAACACTAAATAAGAATAACCATTGATGTTTATTACATGAACGTCCAAGGGCTTTTTGTTACCAAGAAAAGATGATATACCTTTACTGACATGAGGATACTCCTGGGCGATTTTTTCTACTAAAATGGATATGTTAATCCCCACTAGGGAGGTGACGTCCGGTGATGGTCCAGCATCACTTGTGACGTTTTGTTCAAGAATTTTCCATGCATATGGCTTTTTCACATCTCAGCAGAACTCAGAGCTTGAAGGGGTATAGTAACTCACTTGAATAAAGGCGGAAGTATCAGCGGGAAGTTGTTGGTATAATAAGTCATCAGGTTGGGTACTGGGGCCAACGCAAAGAGACCCTTGGGAAGCGTTAGGGACAATTAAATACATATTAGTGGAGGTAGAGCGTTACGTCTCAACTTTGCTCAACTTTTCCCTGCTCTATCATAACAGATGGCACTTCTTGCACCTGCTGGTTACCTGGGCAATTAGCAGCATAATGCCCCTTTTATCCTCACAAGAAACAAGCATTCATAAATGGCTCCCAACTATAATTTGCACCTAACAAGCTGGTTTAAATGTTTACCAAAGCATTGAAGTTAGGCTGGGGACAAAGCAGTTGAGCGTATGGAGGGCAGAAAGAATCCGCCAAAATATAGGGTGGATGACTATTACCCAAAAAATTACAACTGAGTCATTGCTGTCCATATCCCAAGGAGTATGCCGCAGCAATAGCAGGGGCCTTCCGCTCCACATTGGGGGCACTGAACGTAGTGGAAAGATGGCGCAAAGTGTAAATGATTTGAAGAAGCCCGACATCATCATTCAGCATGTGTGACATAGCGTTATGCAGTTCACAGTATGCTTTGACTGCTGCCGTCATAGAGATGCCTACATCCTTAGTGGTTAAAATATTGGCTCCTACTAACACACGAGCTTCAATCATGAATCGCTCTGAAAACTCCACCAGGGACTTATTTTTGTGAAATTGTATGGTCGAAAGTCGGCCTTGCGCTGCACCATCTTGCCGCGCCCCTAAATAGTCAGAGCACAGTCTCTTTTGCCTCTTGATAAGATATGGAACTTTTTATGGAGGTAACAGGTGACCTGATCGGTGCTCTCAACGTCCAAAGCGGAAAGCAAATGTTTTGCTTTCTGCTGATTTGATGCCCCTTCCATGGCAAATTCAAACCTTTTAGAATATTCATGTATGTTTCAATCATGACTGAAGGGTGGTAACTTCTCGATCTAAACAAAATCACCTCAATCCAAACTCCAGTGCAAGGAACAGTCAAAATAGGTTCTAAACGACTTGGGTAAACATCTCCTTGTGGACTAGCACAGGGTCGCATGGATGGATGTGAATCTGCTAAAGTGGACTGGGAAGAAGTTGGTTTGCAAGGAAGGACTTCCACAATCCCCAAGGAATACTTGCTGGCCAATCTGTAGCATTCTTCTCCTGCTTCACTTCTGACTGCACCTTTTCCTCCTTAACCAGGTTTTTAAGAAAAATGTTAATCAATTATTTGCTTAGCTTTAACTGAATAGCACTGACACCAGCCTTCTTGCACCTCCTGTTGAAGAGTGTCATAACAACTTTGTAATTTGCGGCAGAATTCTTGCTCAGAGTCCAGCTTACACTCCATTGCCTGGACCTATGAGAACGTCCCCCAATGTACCCTTCTTTCTTTCGTTGTGCCATCTAGTGTCACGCGCTTGTCGGTTTGCTTCATCTACTTGGTTAATGAGGGCAGCTCATTCTTGCTATAACTCCTCGTTAGCCAATTGAAGGAATCAAAATGCACTCTCATATCAGTATACTCAATATCTCGTTGAACAGAGGGTAATGGATAGGCTCCAATCTGCCTGCCTAACTCTTTCCAATTAAGTAATCTGAACCAGCATGTGAAAATATTCTGAGGACGCAAAAAGAGCAGTTCATATGGTCAGCCATCCGCTGGTTTCTCTGCTCAATGCAAAGTTTACTAAATTTGAATGTCACAGAGTCAAGGTGATTTGTCATCCGCTGTTCCTTCAAGGTAACACAATCTCTAATCTAGAAACCACCGCTTCAATCGCTTCAGCCCATTATGCAAGGTCCATCATAAACCGCTCGGTTTTTCTACCCAATGTGGTAACATCCAAATCCATTACACCGATAGGCTGCACCGGTCAAACAGTTCCCCTATCACCAGGGTAACTCCTAATTCAACTGCGGAATCAATTTGTTCAAGCGACAGCGGACATCCACAATGTTGTTGTCCACATGACCAAGTGCCCCATGAACCTCTGAGAAAGAGTGATCAAGGCAGTCAAGTAAAAGACAAATATTGTTCTGCTACGCTTGAACAAACCACATGACGTCCAAAATTTCAATTTTATAGCAGGCCAGCACATGCAGTAGCTGGCGTATCAATGACTGCATGTACACAACCAAGTATTCCTCAGTTCCATGGGTGCTGAGTCAGTAAGACAGCCCCATTGTGGTTGCATCAAGATAGGACATATATAACGTGTACTAGGTTCTTGGTCCCGTTGGTTATAGAATAAAATCAGAGCATGTTCCCCCGCCTCATTTTCATAAAGTCAGTACCTCTAAAGAAGCCTTTCTATAATGCCCCGCAGCTGCTGAGGGTCACGTTTGTAGACTAGCCTTGTTGATCTTCCACCAGTGTGGGAAAGGCGCCTAACTGCAATTCAATCATAGTATCCTCGTCCCCTAGCTCCATCACCGTTAAAAGTGCTGGTTCTTTAATGGATTCTTACCTAACTTCCCCGGCATATTGAGCATGAAATCTGATCAGGTTTTGGCATAACAAGTGAGGGCTCACCTTGATGCCCTAGTACCAATATGCTTTCGTTGACCAGTGGCCCCCTGTAGTGAGCACCACTGTTAATTATTTGATAATATGAGATAAATCCACCAAGCTGGTTTGCATAAGGTAATAGCACTGAGAAATGGAATAGCTGATATGCAGATTGCTTATCCTTAATAAAGACTGATAAATAAAATATAAAGAAATTGCCCTTAATAAAACTTTTTTGTTATAAATAAATGTAGAACTTATCTACAGACTACTAAAAAACCTCTCCCTCTTCTTCTTCCACTCACTCTTATCTCGATATCTAGGGTAATTCAGCCTCTGCTTATTAATCCCCTATTTGTTCTATTTTAGGAGTTTTCATCTAGCTTGAGGTTTTGGTGTATTCCTTCAATTTTCCTAACTATTGAGGGTGCGGTCAATTTACTTCACATAAATATATTTTCTGCTCAATTATAAAGCTCACCTCAACTAGTTTATAATCCAGAAGAATGTATATTTTATTGTCCAGTCATATCATTTTCTCATCACAACCATTGATGAGATTCTGACTATAAGTACCAATTGTAAAGTTGATTAATCGGTCAATGGGTTGAATAATGTGGTCAACTGAAATTCTAATAGCAGGTTATAGTCATGTAACAATTAAGGCACTCCAAAGGACAAGGAGCGGGCTATCCTACATTACTGACCAGGCTTAAACCACTTATGGAAGAATCTACCACCTGGAAAATATAGTGAAAGAACTGACTGATAAGTAATCAAGAAACAAAGGGAGCAGGTAAGAATATTGAGTTAGCCATATTATATAGTTAAGATAAGAGTCAATGAAGGATTAAACTGCTTTAAGTTGATTTTAAATGGAAGTTTTGTTTTTTAATGTACAAGAAAGTCAATAAGAGAAGTGCAAGACATATGGACTATACCACCAACTATCTTATCCAAGCGTAAAGGTGAGTACTCTAAAAAGGAAATAATACCTACATTTTCTTTAACAGAGTACGTGCATGGAGCCTTAGATTTATCCAGGTCTTACCTTCAGTTGGCTAATATCTTGAGTGAAGTCACAGGTGTACAACTTAATTTTTTCTCTATTAGGAAGACACCTTATAGTAGGTAGCAAAACATCAGAACAAATTTTAGTTAAAATAAGAAGTATTGAATGGAAGCAGTCAAGCCCTTTTTATAATTTTTATTTCTAAAATATTTTTCAGCATGGCCAAGGCCCTTTAGTACCATCATCATCTATAGTTTGATAATAAGCAATAAAAACTTTTATGCTGCTTAGATTTATTGGGAAGACAAAATAAATTAAGAACAGCTTACAATGGAAGAACTATGTTCAATGCCTCCGCTGATGGCAGAATGATTGATACTCCGCATGTATGAGTTTTAACGTCTAAGCCCATTGACCAACCCAGATTACCAAATTGAGTAGGCATCCATTTTAAATAATAACAAAATCTCAGTCTAGACGCCTCAAAGCAATGCTACCATATGTACTCTTAAAACAAAAGATATAAAAATGGCAATACTTGATTAGAAAGCATCTAGATCTAAATTTGACCAAGAAAGGGGAGGATACCCCAGTGGTAGAATATGGACCCTCTACCACTGCCTCCTGAGCTCAATTCTAATACAGGAAGTTTAAGTAGGGAATGACTATGACTGTGTTGGCGTTACTCATTAATGCCTCAAACCAAAATAACAAATAGAAAGGCGGTTCATGGAGTTCCTGGCCTAACATATGCCATGCATGAAAATTTCTGAGCTTTATCCTCCTTTCCCATTAATTCAAATCCCTTTATCCTTCATTGGAGAGGTATCATCCCCAGGTCAGCCGGCATCAAATAGAATTATAACTATAAATTATATTTGACCATGAAGGGCAATTTGAATGATAAAGGTACAACATTCTAGTTAGGTTATAACCACACTAAGACAGAATTTTGCGTCAAGGAATTTAGATTTAATTTTTCTGCAAAGGGAGCGGAGATATTAAAGCATTTAACAAGTAGTTCCTTATAAACTGTTTATCTATTATACTGCTTTTACCGTATTTCTAAGTTTTATATTTTATATTAACTATGATTATATCAAACTTTGTTTTTACTTAATAAATTAGTGCTTCATCACAAAATCTTAATTAATTTAATTTTCACTTTATTATAATTAAGTAAAAGCATGTTAAGTAACTAGGTTATGATCAGTTGTTTAACATAATCGTCAGGAACCTAACTATGATCTGCTTGTAAATGACACTTGCAGAGCGGACAACTTATGGTAAAAGCCTCTCAATGAGAAAAGTTGATTAAGTCTCAGTTGTGTCTTGTTTAGGAGGCTAATGTACAGTTTATTTTAGAGTGGGAACAGAATGCTCAGAAGGGGAATCATTAAGAGCAAACAGTATATTTATTCAAATTATTTGCACCAACTAAGAGCAAGTATTGATTTACTCACTGAGGTTTTTTTGATCTCTATAACATTGGACTGACTTCTATTATCTAATCTGTATATTCCACAAGAAAAATTGGCAACTTGGCCACACCTACTACCCAAATAAAGTGAGCACAAGCTGAGGTTTTTACTCATGGTGTAGTATAATATGCTTAATAATAAACTTAAGGGCGATCAATGCTTTAAATACCAAATATAAAATCAGCCTTAACTCCACTTAGTTAGAATTTGATGGTTCCCATATTGAATCTATGGTTAATGTTAAACCAGAAATGACTAGGGTGGTTAGCCTGGCAAGTTAATTCTTGCTTCCACTCTAATGCAGGTTTTGTTCGACACATGTTCAAAGCCTGTACTGGCTATATAAATTCTCAGTATGGTATATTATCCCAAAGTTGAACCACCTCAATTATCTTTTAAAACCAGAAATGACCCTTCAACATTAATTAAATAATGTTCCATGTCCAATTAGATTTTATTAACTATTAGGTAGTTATAGACTTGAGTGAAAATTAGATTGACTCTTTTATCATCACAAAAATGTCCTGGATCTCAAATCTCATGGACACCCAAATGATACCATATTAATTTTGCTTAGGAATTTTTTCAGCCCTCTGTGACCTTTATCTCTGTGAGCCTGTATAAATACCTCCAGACGTTTAAATAGTTTAAGATAATTAAGCAATGATGCCAATCATTTGCTATCATATATTTATCCCATCTCTAACCTCTTGGTTTTTTATCAGTAAGCATAACATATTTCAAATTTTATATTTTCCTCTTCATAGATATTGGCTTTATCTCTAAAACAACTGTTCAGTATAAGAGGAAAACAAAGAATAAATGGTAATCCATAGAGCCTACCCTAAGGTCGGTGAGACTAGAAAGAAAAAAGTATTACTTCTTAGTCATAGGCCTAAAGATTCACCACCAGCCAGCAGGACTTTGCGCTTTTATAAGTTTTAGTGCCAGTATAACAAATAGTTGAAGATGACTTAAAATATAGTTCCAAAGAGCTACTTATAACTATTTAAAACAAATAAACTAAAGAGAATCTTAAGCTTGGGTAGCATATAATTACATCTATGCTTACAAAGAGAACAAATGAAAAAAGTTGCAGGAAGCTCTTCTTAATCCCCATCTTATTGAGAGAGCAAATCACTGATAGTAGTTAATATGGTTTCTAATTGCACAATAAAAAGGCGGGAATAACTTAAATATTGTAAAGAAAACTTCCACAACTACTAAGCTAGGCAGAAATTTGTACTACTTTAGGACTAGGAGGGGCATAAACTCCAGGTTTTGCATCTTGACTTGATTAATAACCTTTAGAATATCTTGGAAAAAAGATGTAGCGCGGCTGCTCCCCTGTAAAGATTATCCTACCCTACAACCAATCCTTAAACCTAAAAACATCATTAAAAATGAGTCGCCAAAGAAGTAGAGACTAAGGGTGATTGCCCTGGCAGGGTAATTCCTGCTTCCAATATAGTGCAGGTTTTGTTCAACACATGTTTGAAACCTATAATATCTATAAAAAAATCTCAGTATAGTATCTTTGTCCCAAGGTTGACCTGCATCTGTTACTTTTTTCAAAAAATTTAGACTGAAAAAAACATCAATAATCTGAGTTTAGATGTATTTTTATTTCTAGCGCAACCATCCCAAATTCCATCCCAAAAACAAATGACACAACCAGGTTCTCTTAAGTTAGAAAATCAGATATCTGGGGCAACCTTGGGTGAAATTAGTTCACATACTAAATTATAAATATAGGTCATTTTAAATTGAAACGGCACAAAATGGATCAAATGCTTTAATGAATTTTTGTCTGTCAAAGTTAGCTTCAATAATTAAAACCAAAAGACAGACAATTAGAACATCGATGAATCCCCCCTCAGGTTGGGACCATCTAGTACTAAAAAAAGACAGACAATCGGAACCAAAAGTGAAACGTTTAAAAGGCAAAAAGTTAGAGTCAATTTTTTCACATCTTAGTAAGCACGTAGTCTTATCCCTTAGTTATGAAAAAAGCCTTTATAAAAGTATGTTGCTAGTTTTTTTTAGTACTAGATGGTCCCAACCTGAGGGGGGGATTGCTAGTTTTTTTTGTTTTCACGTTTTTTACCAATTGCAAAAACCCTTTCATGAGTAAAACTAAAAAGTTCAACTCCCAAAATACATCAACTTTGGCTATAAGGGGCCAAACTCTTTTACACCAGCATTGGTAGTAACTTTTCCCAAGTTATTTCTCTTTTTGCTACCACTGGTGTTGGCAGGAAAGAGGAACAAGGCTCACCATCAATGCAGCAAAGCAAAAATTTGCTCCACCTCCTCTTTCATACAGATCAAATGTTTAGTACCATGTGCAAGGCAATTATGCCTACAACGACAAATACCATGTTTGGATGTTACAATTAAAGTACTGTTGAACAAAAAGAAACAAAAAGAATTAAGAGAGACACTCATTACTAGGTTTTTCAAAAACATGAACCACTTAAACATAACAACGGCCTAACAATAAAAAAAGTCAAACCTTTAAAATTATACAATTATAAGTCCAACAGAAAGTTGTTATATGATTTGATTCGCATGCTGCCCATTACAAGGTTGACCTTTGGCGCAGGAACC
>JAKSZP010014128.1:0-16242 GCA_022478985.1 Massospora cicadina | reverse complement strand
GTACCGCACCGATTAGGAAAGTGGAAAATGGGAAAGGAGGATAAAACCCGGAAAACCTCCATGCGTGGCGTATGATAGGCCAGGAACTCCATGAACCGCCTTTGCTATTTGCTATCTCGGTTTGGGGCATTGGCGTGCAAAACCAACACAGTCAAAATTGTCCCCTACCCAAAGTCCATTACCGGGATCGAACTTGGGAGGCAGTGGTAGAGGGTCCATACTCTACCACTGGGGTATCCTCCCTTACTTTAAAGTAATTTTAATTATTATATTATGTATTTTAAATTATTATCTATGAGCGCATTTGATCAATGCTTTAACAGTTCATACACTTTGTTTCAATTTCTTTGACCAACCATCAGTTTATATAATATTTACTTAATTTATAAATTAACTAATATTTAGATAAGGTGTTGACTGGTAACTATAACTTGCCTTGCCCCATGGGCCCCAATTTTTATAAGGAGTTGAAAAATTTGTTTTAGATCACTTTTGGTGATTTTTCCTTGGCTCCTTTGGTTATAAGTAATGGTCAATCAAAACCTTAAACCTCACCAGTGCAACTTTTGCTGCCTTAATTTAGTGATCATCTTAGATTGTGACCTTGGGGTTTATATCCACTACTATTTAGTCTAATCTTCATATATTATCTTGCCCCTGCGCCAGAAGAAATAATTGGTGTTGCAAATTTTGCAATCCACTACAGCAGGGTTCCACCAGTGTGAGAAGCCAAACATTATTAGGCCTGCTGGCCCTTGCTGTTTTGCCTTCATAGACATAACTTTTTCTACAAGTGTGTAGGGCAACCCACCAACCCAGCAGACCAACAACTTCACCTTGGCAATACTGGCCCCTCTTTGGAGTGCACTGGTGGTCCTCAGCCCCCTTCCCAGATGGCTAAACCCTTTGCTCCTTCTCTCACATGACCATTCACCAGCTCCTCTCAGGTAGCACCAACAAGTTTGTCCCCCATTGCAGGTGTCTGTTCCTGGCTACCTTCAACCCTCTTAAGTTGATGTCCATCAGTCTATGTTGTTGGTGGCCAGTTGGCCAACTTCTCATGGGCTTCTTTGTATGGGTGAGGTAGGGGATTTGATTCAAATTTCAGTTATTAGTCACTCCACTGGTACCAACTAATGTAAAACCTGGTTTTGATGTTTATGGGGGGAATCCATCTGTAAATTTTCTGACATTCCCCTCTTACAAGATGGTATTCCTCCAGTGTCACTCCACCTATTTGGTGAGCCAAGACTTCATTGGCATGGTGGGGGGTAATTTGGTGCTACAAACTTTACCACCTCCAAGGGGCGTTGGAAACTAAACCAGTAGCTCTCACCACCTCCTAACCATACTGTTGTGATTGGGTTTGACCAACCATCTGGATATCATATTTTTATATATTTTTATATACTGTAACTAATAGCTAGGTAACAGATTTGATCAGAATAGTAGTTACTATGCTTCACAGCCTCAAAATTTATATGTAGTGGCCTAAAGTATAAATTTTTACTAAACAGATCCTAAGACCCTGCTGAAACATCTCTTGTCCCTAGAATCATCGATTCCTGATGCTGTAGCCTTGTTATTTATATGCGCTTATTTTATCTTAGCATACTATTCTACATTGCCCCTAAGATGGCGTAAAACCATTGGTAATAGGTTTTATATTGCTATGGTGGTTAGCTGGTAATTTGACTGCATCTGGTGGTTTGCATCTTTATATAAAGAATGCCTTGACCTTAGTTATTCCTTTTCCTACCCAATATAGATAGTACAACTTTAGTCTGCTATTTGAAGTTGCTGCTTAGTGATCATTAAAATAAGTATTGAGGTGGATCAACCTTGGGAAAAATATACCACACTGAGGAATTTCTCTAGCCAGTGCAGGTTTCAAACTTGTATTGAACAAAATCTGCGCTATGATGGAAGCAGGAATTACCCTGCCAGGCCAAGCACCCTTGCTTAGTAACCATTAAAGCACCCATGAAATCTCTAGTAGAGAATGTATATCTGAAGAGGATTGGCAAGGTGAGGGGGATCTTTTTCCTTAAGAAGCTTAGAGAGCTAATCTAAAAAGAATACCATCAGTGAGCCTGACCCACTGGAATTATCCAATAATACTGTGTGATCCTTAGTTTTTTGAATAAAAACCCCATTTCTGAATATAAGGGGTTCTCTGTTAGAGTTTTGATTAATGTTATCGTCCTAATACAGTACCTTGTATTTGGTGCGTTTAATCTGTGCGCTGAAAATATGATGCCGCTGCACCAATTTTTACAGAAGGTTATACCCCTGGTATTCTATTTTGCATTCTGGATGTTTACTCACCTAACTGGCAGGCTAGTCTCAACTTCAATAGCCAGCTCCATGACATAATTGACCGACCATTAGTGTCCACCATCTCCGCCCTTCATTTAGAAGTAAGTGATGTAATGGTATTGTTACACCACATGAACCTTCATTCAGTTCTTAGTTTGGCTCTGTTTTTGAGGTCAGTTAGTGTATTTTTCAGGTGATTATGCATGGTAGTGTTAGAGTTTTTGACTAAGTATCTCCTCCTGCAGGAGCCAATTAAAGCCTCATCCCTCCCTAAGGGAGTGGGTTCATCCATCCCTTCTATGGAAATTGTGAACCAGGTTTTGGATGCCCTCACCAAATTGCAGGTGCAGTTTTTAGCCAATACAATGGCTTTCTCCTCCCTGACAGATACACAGTGGAGTGTTGCTCTTTTGGTAATAGCGGAGTGTGATGCTCGTCATTGGGTTCACAGTACTTCACACTTGGCCAACTAAGTGGGAGTCTCTACTCCTTTATGTTGGTGTCATCAGTAGTGCAGGCGCTGATGTCAAAAACAGCTTACCTTTTTCAATTCTTCATGCTGGGTGCAGAGGCGTATGATCTGGCTTTGTTTGTGGAGCCTTTCCATGGCCAGGATTCTGGGCTCAGGCTTCCATTGGATAATCTATCTTCAGTATTTCATCTATGCCTTGGATCTGGTGTCCGCCAATCATTCCACCTGGGACACTTAGTTGGGCTAGCTAGATCAGGTGCGCGTGATGACTATCTCCATCAGTGTTATGCTCTGGCATGCATTGGGTGGAGGATATGTTCAATAAACAGGTTCACCACTGGAAGCGGTTTTGAGTTAGGTGATGAATGAACGAATTGGCGTGCCCTTTGTCTCTCAGCAAGCAGGACAGTTTGGGCCAGGCTCCCAGGGGGTGTGTTTTAGTGCTGGATGATGCTTCACTATTTACTCTCCTTTTTTCTCTCCTTTCCTTGCCCTGGTACTAGTTGGTGAGGCAGTTCCTGTGAAGGACCTGATGTCCTTGAATCACCTGGTGCCCTAGTTACCAGCATCCCAGTGTGAAGAATTTGAAAAGGTTCTTTTCATGGAGGGTTTCAATTCCCCTATTGATTAAGTTACCTGGAAAACTCAAAGATTATTACCACTCAGCTGGTAGTGCCCAGGTGGAGGCCAATAAATAGGATCTGATTATTCTTTGTTGCCTCTGGAGATTTTTTTGGGTGCAAAAAGGGTGTCAATTGAGGCACTGGTAGATATGAGGGTGGCGGGGAACTTTATGAGCTTTAAAGTGATGCAAGATCTTGGCTTAGTTTTAGAGTTGGGGGTGTCAGTTCTAAGTGCAGCTTCTACTCCAGTGGCTTCATACAGAATATGGCATCCGGTGCCTTTTTTGGTGCACCAGTTCTGTTTCTGTGATTGATTTGTCGCGGAGCCAGGCCTCTCTCCCCAGTTATTCTGGAGGTGGTGTGGTGGCATCAGTAGAAGATTAGCATTGACATGGACTCAAATGTACTTTTTTGAAGATACCCAGTTTTGAGGGGAGTTTCCCCTTATCAATATGCTTGCAACAGAATGGGGGAAGGTTCCTTAACGTTTCTTCTTTCACTGTGAGCTTTCCACCAGGTTTTCACCAGCATTGGTAGCATATCAGGATCTATTTGACCTGGAGAAGGCTAATAACCTTCCACCACATTCCAAGTATGGCCTGGCTTTCCATTTTACAGTTGCTGTAATCAACATCAACTGCCTGTTGTACCCCTACAAGGCGCAGAAGGGCACGGCGTTGAAGGTGTGGTTAAACAATATACTCAAAAAATGGGTGGGTATTTAAAGAGACTTCTATTGCATTGCCCACAGTTTCTGCTCAGAAGGTCAATGGTACATTGCATCCTTGCGTCAACTATGATAAAACATTATTAATTTAATGATACTTATCCTCTCCCCTTGAGCAGATGCTTAACCAGCGGATAGTAAAATCCTAGGTGTTTTTAAAGCTCAATTTTGTGAAAAAGTTCAAACAGATCCAGGATGCAGTAGGCGAAGAGTGGCCTATGGCAATTCAGGCCAGAAGGGGAATATTCCAGTTCCTCATGATGACCTTAATCCTGAAGATTTTCTGGACACGTTTTTTTGTATGATCAATAACATTATTGGTGACCTCAGGTTCACCAGCACGGTTTCATATATTGATGATAACCTCATAAACTCCCCCATCCCTAAGCAGTATGTGTGTGACCTGGTGGCAGCGTTGTCTGCATTGAACAAAGCGGAACTTTATGTCAATCCCTCTAAGTGTGAGTTCTTCTTTGAGGAGGTTACCTTCCTGAGTAATCTGATCCTAAAAGATGATTACGCCATTCCCCCCAGCAAGCTTGAGGCAAAACTTGAGTGGCCCACTCATATGACCCAGAAGCAGTTATGGTACTTTCTGGTCACAATCATCTTTCTGAAAAAATTTTATTTCACCCTCTCGCAGCTAACCTCACAGCTGTATTCCTTAACTGGGGAGAATGTTCTGTTCCATTTGACAGAGATTTTCTAATGGCATTTAATTCCATCAAAGAGGTGTTTTTGGCTCCTCCAGTTCTCAAACATGTGACCCCACCAAGCCATTTATTGTAGCATGTGACGCCTTGTAAGACGCAATGGGGTGGTATTGTTACAAGCAAATGTTTGTTTGAACAATTTACCTACTTTTTGCACAAGTTTGCTTCAACTGAACAGTCCTGGGCCATTTATGATAGGAGTTGGCCATTATGGCATGGTCTCTTATCTATTGGCGGTACCTTCTTCAGGGCGCGCAGCATGAGGTGGCTGTGTGAATGGATCATCAGGATAATGTATTTCCAGAAACTGAAAAAGCTGGTGCATTGTCAGGCCTGGGCATATTGTGACCTCTGCAATTTAACTTTATATATGGATTTGTGAAAAGGGCTTTAGATGTCCTTCCTAACTTGTTGACTTGCAACCCTGGTTGGAGTCCAGCGATGGCGGATGAGCAGGAGCTAACCATGAAATCCGCCAGCTCATCCCTGTAAACCTTGGGGAACAACTCCTTTGGCTAGATCAAAGAAATTCCCATTATAAACAAAAAAGGGGAGAAAGCTGGTGTCCGTCCCTCTTGTTACCCTGGGCGATTTAACACATGTGGTAGATTAGAGATGGGTAATGACATATACCCTGCAAATTGCGCCTCTTCTGCCCATGCTTACCACCAAAGAGTTGGTGGGTAAAACTCAAAAGATGTGCCAGGAGGTGGTAGAGGGTAGAAGCCAACACCAGCGGAAGGAATTTAGCGCATGTCCCCAGGAGAGAGTATCACCAGGTTCAAGTTCTACCATAGAGGTTGAGTCTCATTCTGCTGAAAATAAGGGCCACAAGTTAGTTTAAGGCTTGAAAATTTCCGTTCGCCAGGTTTTCCCAACAATATTTAACCAAGCCCAATCCTGACAGGTATGGGCGTGGTCAACCCTTTTCCAAACTCAATGGGGCTGGCCATATGTGGCCTGGTCATGGGTGTAACCTGTTATCTTCCAGAGACATCGTCATCATTGTGCCAAGTGCAGTTGCAGAGGAATGAATATTCTCACAAACAAATTTGATGCCAATACGCCCAGTCAGGTTAAATTTACATCAGTATAAGAAAACATTTTGGAATGTCAATATGCCAAAACCAAATCGTAAATTATTCTTGACAGTAGTGTGTTTAGCTTCAGTTTCCTATTTTGCAAGCATTTAGGCAGTCCCTGAAAAGTACCACTGTCGCTCCACTTTTTTGCCTTTCAACCATTTTAGTTTTAATAAAAAATTTCTTAGAAAAATCCAGATTTATTTGCAAGTTTTAGAGTTCCATTAAGTAATTGGTGGCGATGTTTTTAATTATTGAATCCGTGGATAGTCCTTGTGACTGCCTTTTTAATTTTTCATCTGTCAATATGGATGGCTGTACCTATCATATTCTGTCTGGGGGTTCTTGGCGTCCACTAACCTGGAGTTCCAAGCCAGTCTTATTGTTATCAGAACGCTCCATGACATAATGTAATGACCTCAATTTTCATCCTTCTTCATCCTGCCCTATGGGCGGAATGCTTCATTGGTCTGGTTATACAAATTAAAACCCCTCATTAGTTTATGTTTTTTATGTTAACTTGGGAGAACCTGTGTATGAACCTCTTCAGGGAAGGTTCAGTTGTTAGCCATGGGTGGTGTATGCTGAGAGGCGGACCTGTTTAATGGATTGCAGCTTTTATGCTGGGATTCAAACATTTCTCTGGCCCAAACACCAGATGGTAGTATTCCCAGGTTTAGTGGAAGAGGACCCATGTTTTCTCTTTTTTTGAAATGGCAGGCAGGAATAGGTGCAAGTGTAGGCATGTCTTTTGTCCTTGAGGTTGTGGATCTGCCCCTCAACTACTATTGGGGGTATAATGCTTGCACTATAGCGGTCAAGGCTGCCGTTTTGATGGAGCAGGTGTATGTAAACCCGTTGGTGCCCTGGCTCTCCCCAGCAGGAGTGGAAAATATTGGGTTTATTCAGATAGTGGCAGATCTGCCCTCTTCTCCTGTGGATGGTACAGGGGTGGTTTGCCGGACATACTCTCTCTCCTGAGTGTGTACCACATCTTAGATAAGAAACAAGATCAAGCTTACTTCTTGTTACAAGTCAAGATCCAATTTGGCGATCACATGGTCTCCAATTAGTCTTTTGTTTATAAAGGAGCTGCTGGGAGTTTAATGCATTTGCAGATTGCTCAGGGGTTGGATCTTGATTTAGACATAGGGTCCTCAGTTTTAAGTGCATCATCAGCTTTGATGACTTTATACCTGGTGAAGCACCTGGTACAATTTCTGTTACACGTGTTTGACATATGCAATTGGTTTACTGTGGTCACAGACTTATTATTTCCCACTATAATGGGGTTGGTTGTTGGCAGCGGCAACAGGTTTGTATTGACCTGAAACCTAACCTTTTGTAAGTTGAGTATCTGCATGCAAGGGGTCAGATTCCTCTGAACAATACTTTCTCTCCTGTAGGTACTGTGAGGTTGATTGCTTCAACGCTGTCCCTCACAGCACTGCCAGCGGATTTTTCCCCTAACATGTTCCAGTTCTAGGATATATTTAACATGGAAAAATAAATGCTTTTACCCATTACAAGTATGATTTAGCCTTCCACTTGACAGTAAATGTAATAAATATCAACTTTCCCCTGTACCCCTATAAAGAGCAGAAAGATAAGGCCATAGAGGTGTGGTTAAACGACATTCTCATGAAGGGCTGGGTGTTTAGAGACTTCTTGCCAATTGCCTCTCATATGTTTTCTCAAAGGCTGATGGCACATTGCAGCCCTGTGTGGATTATAAGCATCTTAATAACTGTTCATGATCCCTACCCCCTTCCTCTTGTGCAGATAATTAGGTAGGCATTTAAAGAATCCTGGGTGATTTTAAATCTTGATTCATGAATGCATTCAATAATATTTTTTTGAGTTTTTTGTGTGCCCATTAGGGCACCCAGTGCAGAAAACTTTGCGGGATGAAACCTGGGGTACTGCCCCCGCCACACTGGGGCTGCGCGAATCTAAGAACCACTGAAGTGGGCCTAACTATGCCTTAATCATATTTGGGTGGCAGAAGGTCAGGAATGGCTTACAGTGATCTGTAGCAGAAGAGGGATCTTCAGTTATGCATAATGCCTTTTGATTGAAAATTCCCAACCACATTTAGAAAATGATTGATGACGTGCTGGCAACCTTTGGTTCTCATGTGCAGTGGCATATATCAATGACATAATCATTCATTCCCTCACTCCAAGGCATCATGAGAATGACCTGGAGGCGGTGTTAGCTGCATCGCACAAGACTGACCCTTATGTGAAACCTTCTAAATGCGAGTTTTTCAAAATGAGATTACCTTACTAGGTAACTTGGTCCTGAAGTATGGGTACACAATTCCTCTAAGCAAGCTTGAGGCCATCCTCTTGTGGACTAACGCAACACCAAGAAGCAGTTGCAGATCTTCCTGGGCACCATCATTTTTTTATTAAAAATTCTCCGCTGCCCTCTTGCAGCTGACAGTGTCACTGAACCCCTTGATGGGGAAGCGTGTTCTGTTATGAAAGATGGCAGAATGCCAACAGGCGTTTGACGTCATCAAGGAGGTGTTCATGGCACCGCTCATTCTTAAGCACGCTGACCCTGATAAGCCTTTCATCATCACATGTGATGTGTTGTCAGCTGCTATGGGGGCAATGCTGCTTCAGGAACAAAATAATTTGGAACATCTGGTGATTATTTCTTGCATAAATTCACTTCATCCAAATAAGTCCTGGTCCATTTACGATAAGGAGTTGGCCGCCGTGGCAGGGATGTATATGCATTGGTGATACCTCCTTCAGGGTATGTGACACGAGGTGACCATATGGACAAATCTTCAGGCCCTCATGTATTTCTGTAAACTGCAGGAGCTGGTACATCACCAGGCCCGGTCATACCACAATCTTTGCAGTTTTTATTTCAAACATGAATTTGTCAAGGGTTTGTTGAATGTCCTCCGTGATTTGCTGAGTCACAAGCAATCATTGGGTCTGACAGCAGGGTTGGAACAGGAGCTTACCACAGAAATTCCATCTGCCCAGATTCTAGCCATTAACCCTCCCCCAGTTTCCATGGTAGAGTGGGGTACAGATGATCCATTGTTCTCTTAGCATTTGTGGGTCTGATGGCCTGCGTGGAAGGGTTGGAGCTGATTGACCAACTTGAACTTCCAAGCATTAAAGTATGCAGTATTTATTGGTGGAGGGGACAATGTTGTTTAAGGGCTAGGTTTGGGTTCCGCCACACCTTTGAAATAAAGTATTTCAGACTCATCATGACCCTCTGGCGGTGGGTCATCAAGGCTATAAAAATGCCTAAACTTGGTGAAGCAGATTTATAAGTGGCTAGGGATTTATAGAGATATTACAGCATGGATAGCTGGTTGCATAATGTGTGCATAGGCAAAATCTGACTGCTCCATTCAGAGCAGCCTTCTCCATCCCTTGAAGCAGGCTGAGGGACCATGGACCTCAGTATCATTACCTTCACTGTTGAGCTCCCCAGCTACAATGGGTATAATGCAATATAGGTTATTGTGGACCTTTATTTAAGTTTTCCTTGTATTCCCAGTTCAATATATATTATTTCTGATGAAACTGCACGCCAATTTATGCGGCATGTATTCTCAATGTTTGGGTTGCTTCAAGAAATCATGAGCGCCCAGGGGCTGCAGGTTATGGCGCTCTTATGGACAGCCCTTCTGACTAGCTTATATAAAGCCATTCCATTGCACCGCTTATCACCCCCATTCAGATGGGCAAATGGAGCAGGTCAGCCAGATCCTTAAACATTATCTCCAGTGGTACAACACTGCTGCACAAGATACTTGGGCAGATGACCTTTCATTGGCCAGTTTGCTTATAAAAATGCCTCTTTTGAATCCATGGGGTTTTCGACTTATAAGGACATGTTGGGTATAGCCCCTCATTTTACCCTGAGCTGTACCTTTTCCTGAAGTCCTTGCAGCGGTGGAACATACATAGCGGATCCAGAGCGCTTAATCCCTGGTCCAGGAGCATCTGGCCAAAGCCATCAGCAATTACAAGTTGTTCACAGATTGGAAATAGCTTCCCGCTTATGAGATCATGGTGGGCTTTTTATCATGCTTAATAAATGCCACCTGCATATGAAGGTGCCCTAGTGGAAGTTCACGAACAAATGTCTAGGTCCTCATGAGGTCTTAGAGAATTCGGGTAATGGCGCTTTCTGGTTAGCGTCCCACTTATTAAAAAAGCACCCCATCCTTCATCCTTCCCAGTTAATGCCATTTAAAGGCATGCCGTCCATGCATCCTGAGCCAGTAGTGATTAAAAACTCAGCAGAAGTAGAGGTAAATGCTATTTTGGCATCTCGTTGCTCGCGTCACTCAAAGCAGTATCTGATGGCGTGGAAAAGGCTTTCCCTCATATGAGAATAGCTGGGTTAGTGCTCACGATTGTTCCAATTGTTGCAAGTTGGTGGGAGATTTTCACACGACACTCAGAAGCTCCTCATCCGCCCCAGAAGGTTGCCTACATCTTGGAGATTAAGCTCCCTAAGGTGTACAAAAATGCTGCTCTGGCCCAAGGTCCCAGTGGAGGTGCTCCTTTATCTTGAAAAGGGAAGGGGGATGTAAATCTTGGGAACAAAACCTGCAACTGGATTAAAAAAATTATTGTTCCAAACAAAAAAGGGGAGAATGCGGCGGCCACCCCCTTGTCACCCTGAGCAATTTAGCCCAAGTGGTAGATGAGAAGTGTATAGCAGCATATCACCTGCGGATTGCACTTCTTCTATTCATGCTTTCCACCTAAGAGTTGATGGGTAAAATTTAGAAGCTGTGCCAGGAGGTGGTGGATGGTAGAAGCATTGCCAGCGGAAGGTAGTTAGTGCATGTCCCCAGGAGAGAGTATCCTCAGGTTAAAATTATGGCATGGAGGTTGAGTCAAATTCTACCAAAAATAAGGGCCAAAAGTTAGTTTAAGGTAAAAAAATCCATCCGCCAGGCCCTTGGCAATTTTTTAAACAAACCTGTCTCTGACAGGTAAAGCGTGGTCAATCCTTTTCCAACCCAATGGAGCGAGCCAAATTTGGCCTGGACGTGGGTGCAATCTGCTGTATTCCAGAGACGTTGTCATCATCACTCAAAGTTCAGTCACAGCAGAATGAATATTCTTGCTACTGGATTTGATGCTAATCCTCCATCTCAGGTCAGATCTGATTTGGTATCAGAAAACATTTTTGAATAAATATCCACCAGAGCCAAATCATGAAATATTCTTGACAGTAGTGTGTTTAGCTTCAGTTCCCCACTTTGTGAGCATTTAGGCAGCGGTCCCTGATAGGTATCACTATTTCTCCATTTTTCTCCTTTCACCATTTTTGCTTATATTTTTTAGAAATTATCCAAAAATGTTTTTTAGTTAAGCGTTCCAATAAACATTTGGTGACAATGAATTCAAATTTTAAAATCCTTAATATCCTCAGGGCTTCCTTTTTCATTTTTCATCTTCCAATATGGATGGCTGTACCTAGAGTATTATGGCTGGGTTCTGGGTGTCCACTAACTCAGAGTTCCGGGCCAGTCTTATTATTATCAGAACGCTCCATGACAAGATCTTAGTAATTGCTCCTCCTACAATTTCAGTGGCAGATTGGGCCTTGGAACTACCTCTGGTCTCTTAGGTATTAGTGGGTCAAACAGTTTTTGAGGGGCTGAAGTTGTTAAACCAGATGTAGAAGTTTGGCGATTCCATATATATCTGCTGAAGGGTTTTTTGCACAGGGTTATGGCCCTTGAACAATTGGAACAGACGATATGATGATTGCCAGTTCCTCGGAACACTTGTAAACAATTAATATATAATAAAACAAGAGCAATTTACCCCAAAACACTTCTTTATTTTAATATAATAAACTCAGCGGATCCCTTCTATTCCGCTCCCTATTTCTTATTTCTTTTCTCTCTCTAAAAAACCTCCCCTTCCAATACCTCATTTAACTGATATCCCAGCAACCTCAGTCAGTACCAACTCTTTTGCTTAGTCTATTCATTTCACCATATTCTCATTGGTTTAGGCTTGTTGTTCTTAATTCTTTATCCCCTGATTTAGGGCAATCCAAATTATTTTGTTGAATATCAACATCGCCTTATCGCACTAATTTGAAGATGATTCAATATGACCCATTATAACCCATTATCGCCTCATCCTAAGGCGATTGATACTTATAACTTTAAAACATCCTCAGCGGATTCTGCCTATTAAATCTTCAGTGGAACTCCTCCAATATTTAGTTGGTCATAATTGTGGCTTGTCATCCAGTCATATATATTCATGACACCAGATTGTCATGAAAATGGATAAATAAGATTGAGACTGGCCTGCATTAGGGTTTGTGAGCACCCAGAAAACAACCCAGAAAGCTGGGGTATTGCTGATCCAAATGAGTTGATAGCAGTTGTAAAAGAAGTGAATAGGGAGTGGCAACATGTGACCACCATAGCCAACATGCCAACTAACAATAAGACTATTGCTGCTGAGGCAGCAGAGGCTTTCACTGCAGACAACTCTTTAGGAACCATAAAGATCCAGGATGCACTGAGGAACTATTGGGCGGGGAATGAGTGGTGAGGTTATAAAGCCTCACCCAGCGTGGAGAGATAATCTCCAATGACAACAGAACGTCTTCATGCAAAGGGCATCTATAAGCATGATATCCCCAACAGGCCACTTGATCAGTAACCTCATTAGATAAGAGGGGGTAGCCACTTTGCAATAATTGCCACTAAGGCCCAGTCGTTGCACAAACCTGGAACATAATTCTGGGTAGTGGCAGCGACAAACACAGGAAAAAACTAAAATAACTGACATTTTAACTCAAAAGGAGTTTTGTTTATTGCAGACAATAATTTGAGAATCAACTGACAAATGTACTAGTGAGGGACAGTTACCTTAAGTCCTAGGAGCTTAAGGAATAAGTAGGCATGCATTACTGAAGGTATTACAATTCCAACAGATTTTGGCAGAATGAGATCTTGCAAATAACTTGATGCTGAAGCTACCTGCCTCTGGACATCTGACTCTCACTAAAATTTTGACACTGAGATGTTCCTTTGACCTCAATTTCACTTGCCTTGGTGATGCTTCAATTTTTAGGCAACTAGTAGCACCCATGGTCAGGCCATGGGGCCCAGTCTCATTGGGTATTGAAGGGATGCATCACCCTAAATTTACCATAGTCAGAATCCTCAATTTATATCAAAATTTTCACTTCTTTGACGGAACTTGAAATTGTTTTTAGAGTTAACCCAACTTATTGTTTTAGATTTTTCACCTCTTTGGTGAACCCTGAGGTTGTCGCTGGGATAAGTGCTTGCCATTGCCCTTTGGATGGCGACCTCTCACCGCCGCCACCTCCGTGCACACCCCCCTAATACTTTGAAGTAGTACTTGCGTGGTCAGATAGGAGGTAAAGGGGGAACCTTGAAGGGGTATGCTGTCACCCACCTCTCATAAATCACATGGGTTAAATTGCCCTGGTTGATGAGAGGACGTCTGCCTACATGGCCTATTTTTAGTGTGAAATGGGAATGCCTTACAAATGAGGAACAGGGGGTGCTCCGGGGGTTTTCTATTATCTTTCCATCTTTGAACAGGGTTAGCAATACCACCTGGAACTTGAGTGAGCATGGCGTTTTTATGGGCTTTAGGAGCTTAATAACCAGAGCGTGAGACCTTTAGGGGAATGGTGGCATCAGAGTGTGCATCATGAAAGGTCACACCAACTTGCCACAATTGGCATAACTAAGTGTTCTGACCCAACTATTCTCAAACACTGAAAACCCCTTCCAGGCCAAAAGATTTTGGACAAAATGGCGAGGTCTTTAGGAATCTAAGATTGCGTTGACCTCAGCATCCTCCAAGCCTTCCACTATAATGGGCTCCAGTTCCTCTGAAATTATCCCTTTAAATTGGGACAACCTTGACACGTTGAACATGGGGTGCTTCATCCATGGGCTATGAGTGGCAAACAGAAGGTGCTGTTGCCAAGATCCTCTTTCACCACATGGGGACTAAACCATTAGCTTGCAAATTTATGAGAGGGCACCTGCATTTGCAGATGATGTGTTATTTAAGATGACATGAAACCCCACCGTGATTTCATGGGACAGAAGGCGTTTTTGATCTGCAAACCACTTATAATAATAGATAGCTTTTTCAAATGTTCCCAAACCAAAGACTGGGTGGACCAGATGTGCTGCACGTGCTCCGCTGCATCTGGCACCTCCGGCTGAAGATGGGGCCCACCAAAAATGAGGGGTTGTACCCTTAGCATGTACTCATACAGTGAGAAACCAATAGATGCATAAGTACCATTATTTTATGCATATTGCACCAGGGGAAGATCATCCGCCCAGGTGTCCAGAATAACCGTGGCATAGCAATGAAGGTACTGTTTGAGTATATGATTTACATGCTCCGTTTGAACATCTGACTGAGGATGGTATGCAGTTGAGCAACCAGCGTAATTTTCAGTATTGCCAGAAGTTCATTCAAAAATAACACCATAAACTGCAGCCCATGATCACTTAAAATCTGTTGGGGCGCCAAGAACATTTAAAACACATGCACACAAAGAGCCAGGCCATCTCTTCTGAAATGATCGCAGAGGAACAGGGGATGAAAAATGCTAACTTTGTGACATTCCACAGCTTTCATAACAGTGGTGAACCCATTGAAGATGGGCAACTTGCCCATGTTATTGATAGACCCTAAAATTTACAGGACTTCTTCCTGCTGCAGAGGGTGAAAAAGACCAGTTTTACCTGATTTATTTAACTCAACCAGCATTAATGTCACACAATTTCTGATCCATGCTGCAATATATATGGAAATACCCAGCCAGTTATATGACCGCTTAGCCAACTTCAGGCATTTCTTGTTTCTTGGATGCCCCACCACAGGGGGGTCGTGGTGAGCTCAAAGAACTTTGTCATGGAGATGAGACGGCACCCACAGTCTTGACTAAAAATGAATGTTTCCATCCACCAAGGAAGATTGATACCAATTATGCATTGGAAGTGCCATCTGGGCCAACAACTCTAACCCCTCCATGCAAGCTGTTTGGTCCACTAAAACACCTGAAACCGAATGCACATCTGGAGCTCAATTTTACCACCAAAATTATAGGATGCGCTATAGCTAGGATCTAGGCTAGAGGAATTACTGTGATTAACTCTTGATCTTCCACCTCCTCTGGACCCAATGTAGGGTTGCAACTTGAAAAATTGGGGTGGACATTCAACGCCTATTTCATGAACTCATGCTGTAAATTAAAACTTTAGAGGTCATGATACGTCCAAGCCTGATGATGCACCAACTTCTGAGGCTTCTGAAAATACATAAGAGCTTGGTGATCTATCCACACGGTCACCTCATGCTGTGTTCCCTGCAGCAAGTACCACCGGTGGTTAAGAAACTACGCCATGGCATCCAGATCCTTGTTGTAAATGGCTCAGGACTGATCCAATGCAGCAAATTTGCAGAATAAATAGGCAATCAGGTGTTCCAACCCATCATGCATCCGTAACAATATCCCCCCATAGCAGCAGATGAGGCGTTTCATATTAAAATAAATGAACTGGTGGGGTCCACATGTTTGAGAATGAGAGGCGCCAAAATACCTGCTTGACGTCCTCAGACGCCTGATAGCACTCTTTCATCTAGCAGAATATCACGTTCTTCCCAGTCAGGGATGCAGCGAGGCAGCCAGCTGCAAGAGTACGTGGGATTTTTTTTAAATAAATAATGGTGCCCAAAAAGCTCTGCAACTTCTTCTGAATTGTGGATTAGGCCACTCAAGGATTGCCTCAAGCTTACTGAGGGGAATGGCATAACCTTCTTTCAAGACTAAATTACCCACGAAGGTAGCCTCTTCCCAGAAGAACTCATACTTAAAATGGTTTTATGTAAAGTTCCGCCTTATGCAACACGGCTAGCACCGCCTCCAGGTCCTTCTCATGCTGCTTGGGAATAGGGGAATGAACGAGGACAAAATATCAATATACGCCACTGTGCATGTGAACCTGAGATCACCTAGGACATTGTTGATTATCTTCTGGAAAATGTCTGGTGATTTTCCAGGCAGAGGGCATTATTTTATCTAACTGAGGCAAGCTGACCAGGGGACAGGCATTACCGAGTATGTGTGGAAAATGATGATAGATAAAATTGGGCACCCCAGGGTACTCAGATTACCCCTGTTGCCAGCGGGACTTCCAGGTATGGGGTGGTTGGTGTGCTACTCTGAGGGGGTTTCTCCCGCTATGGAGCAGGTGTGAAGGAAGGGGTCTATGCGG
>JAKSZP010014127.1:0-16318 GCA_022478985.1 Massospora cicadina | reverse complement strand
TTCTGCAGCTCATATCTGCTCCTATGTTTGGCGCTGCTTGAGACGGGTGTAGCATACTGTCAAACGCTCTAACGCTTTGCACTAATCCTGTGTCGTGTGTGGCCAATATGGCACGCTGTTTCACCGCCTGGAAAAGTGCTCTCCATCTAAAGCAATATGGCGTGAGGTACAACGTTAACTTTGCCAGGATCGGGCACAGCCCATCAGTATGTCTTGGGACATGTTTGCTTTATTAATGGCCTCCCCTCTCCCACCCTCCTTTCGTGCCTTGGTGGTCACAATCGCCATGTGGACTATCCACATGATTGTCTTAGATGCCATCTCAGGCTCCACCCCCACCCTCCAAGAAGCTGTCCGCCAGTTCCAGTCGCAATTAGTGGACCACTTTCAAGCGTGGATGTTTGGTTACCTCCCACCACGTCACCACCAGTTGGTCTCATCCTGGTTTCTTGTTTGGTTCATCAAATAAGACCCCTTCCTACCCACATGCTTAATAGTGATGCCTGCCCCTAGACACGTGACTCCCCCTCCCAGTATTGGCGTTCCCGGTGGCAACAGGAGGCAGCATTAGCTTCTCTGGGGTGTCCTCCGCTTACATGTGTTTCGGTTCTATGGTGTCTTATCAAAAGTGTTTGTCCCCTGGTCAGCCTTTCCCACAATAAAATTAAATTTACAAAATAATAATGTTGAATTGATGCATAGGTATAGATTTTGAATGCTCAGGAGAGTAAGCACACAAACAGCAAGGTACTGTATGAAGACATTGACCTCAAAAACTACACACAATAACTTATTTATTGAAAACAGGTTTTTTAATATAAAATGAAATCACACCTTGGTGCTGAGTACTCTTAGTGGCTTTGAGGCTTTCGGTTTGTAGCTTTAGTGGTAGGTAGGCTTTGAATGCTATTATAAAGACAAGATTGATCTCTAGATGGGAATTTTCATCCAGATATGCTTCTCTCACTCCCAGGGTTCTCATTGGTGTAAGTTATTGATACCTGAGCAGCACTTATGAGTTTTATGGATAGTTACATAACATTATAAAGGTCAGGGAGACAAATGCCTAGGCATTAGGGAAGTTATAGCTAATAGAAATACATCAGATGCCAATGATACAGGGACATTTGGGTTGAGGATAATACAAAATTTAACGAAGATTTAGGCTGATGTGAGGGCAAAATTGAGCATAATAAACTCATTTATAAAAAAGATTTCAGAAGCGCTGCAGCAAGGGGATTGTTAATATGATTTAACCAATATGATTTTCCATGGCTGTGGGAGTGAGGTATTTTGAAGTAGATTAATAATTTTGGGTTAAACGCCGTGGGGTGGTGAGGAATTAATCATAAATTTTGATACTACCTATAGTTGTTGATGGTGTACAATAAAAAGCAGATTGACATTGGCATAAGAACACGATTAATCAATTACTCAGTCCAATAATAAAATAATATATATGAAATTAATTAATTATTCCCTTGTTCATTTAGTTGGTGTTGCAATTGAGTTACAACTGGGAAAATTGCACAGATAATGTACTCAAATAGGTATAGCTATGGAATTCATTATACTTTGTAATAAATGTGAAGCTTGATAGAAAATAAGCCTTGACAGTTATATATTCACTAGACTTCTGTAATCTTGTTGGGTGCTTCCAGCACTGAAGATCCATTGTGAGCATAAACCAAAAAATTTACTGATCAAGATAGGTACCAGAGAATGTGCGTTACAGTGTTTTTCCCCTCCAATAAAAGGCCCTTTCAATTTATACCTTGTACTCTAATTCAGCCATCCTTGAAGTTCCTGAATCTTCTAGTATTTTCCATTTATGGTCCACTAATAGGATGTAGACATTTCTTCTGAGACTTGACAGTCATCTGACTAACATCAGTAACATTTTGGTGGTTGTCTGTCCAACTTTTGTTACATATTAGGGTTATTGGGTTGTAAGGATGTTCATGATGGATTAATTGATTAGTTCTAATAATCTCCATTCAATGGGAATTAAACTGGTTTGTGGGAACTGGGCATTTGGTCAATAAACAGATAGGGATCAATAATTAAAAGTTAGGATCATATGATGAATTACACAGGGGAACTAATTTTTTGTTGCATTGATAAAACACCTGTTCTTAACTAATTTGGTTGCGCTTTTTCAGATATGAAGTTATTTTTTTCTTTGCAAGCTACAGTTTTTTACAATTAGGTTTTAACAATTTTTCATAGTAATGTAAAATTTTCAAATTTTAGCATTTATCTCAGCTTACAAATGTGGGATATTATCTTAATCACCTTTGTGGTGGTAATATAAGTCATTTAGATACAAAAACAGGCAGTATTATGCGTACTTTGTTGAAATGCAAAGGAATAAAATCACTTATCTTGAGCATAAATATGAAGTAAAACACTATTAAAATACAAACATATAATTTTCTTAACTATAGCATTTAATTTACATACAAAATGGGAGATGGTAATAAATTTATGCAGCAATGTGACATAGAGGGGATTAAAACTCATTCAGGCAAGAATTTGCGCTTGTAGCTCTTGCGTTTGTAGACTTGATCAGGACAATCTCATTTGATGCTCCAGTAGTAGTCTTCCATCATATGCGTGTCCCATCGTCCTTGATAACGCTCTTCCATTGTCTTCAGATCTTGTTGGAAATGTTCATTCTTCTCATCACTAACATCCCTAAGACTTTCAAAATTGATCAAGATGGCTATTCAGGAGGTGCATTTTTAAACTCATGTTGCATCCAGGATTGCAAAATTCCTTTAGCATCCTTTGAACCAGAAGCACATAGATTTCTGTCTTCTTGTTACCAAGGAAGTTGTTGATAACTGCAACAAAAGACATCCATGATGCTCTTTACCATTTGATCATCTCCCTGAAAAATTAATTGTCAATATAAGGGATTGAATGTGAGGACCATCAAACACACCTGCTTTTATTTGTTCAATGACAGACCAGGAAAAACAGAAACAATGAGTTAAAACATTCATTTTTAATATTTAGAGCCTTTACAAATTGCTTTACCAGCCTAGCTTGATATGCAGCGGGTGGAAGATGATTCTGTCTTGGCTGTATTTTATGAAAATTAGAGCATACATAGGAGAACTGAATTCAAAATTTGGAAAAACCAATGCCAAAATACATAAAATATTTAAATAACTCATGCAACAGCCAGATTTTTTGTTCCACTGTGTTATTTAATAAATGTTTAGATTTGGGTTGGGAAAAGCAAGCAAAAAGTCAGACAGTTGATTGATGTGAATCAATATGCCGAGGGGTACAGATAGTGGGACAGGGGTAGTGGTGAGGTCTATAGGGCATTTGTGGTATTATTGATGTGCTCTATATCATATGGTTGAGCACCCAAATTTCAAAAGTTGTTAAGACCAAATTTTAACATTTCCCCCACTTGAACTAAATTTTGTAACAAAATGTGTAAGGTTATTTGTAAGATCAAGAAGCAGGAGCCTTAGGCAGTCACTCTGCTGACATCTCTCCAGAAATTTAGCATGCATCAGATAAGTAAAGGTACCTTTGATAAAAGTTTTTAGGTTGTATGTATCAGTGGATGTTTTTTCTATGATCTCAAAGTGCCTTTTCCAAGTGTGCCCTAACTTGCTAGTTCTGAGCCCATGATATCATAACATAAAACCAAAGCCCCTATAGTAAAGTAGGATGAAGTATGGCACTCCTGATTTTCTCGTTGGCAAGACTTGACTTTCTTAGACGGTGCGCTTTGGCTTTATTCTAAATAACATGATTGAGGTTTTAGAGAGATTTCTATACGGAGTAGTTTCCATGCTATAATTATAAGTGCACAAGTATAAAAAATAGGAAGTTGAGAAGGATGCTTCCCTTATAGTGAATGAAAAAGCGAGCGCCTTATTCAAATAAAAGCAATACTATAGCCAAAAAGGGCAGATGGCAGGAAAAGATTTAGTTGGACGGTTTGCCAGTGTTAGACGTTTGCAGGATACCAACAGGAGTACCGTAACTTGTTCCAAGGTGTCATTGGTTAAGGATAATAGCACATACAATAATCTTGAGTGCCTATTGTTGCAAATAGGGTTACAACAGGATAGAGTATGCACAAGTAAAGGTTGCACTCAGTAAAGCATTACTTTATGAAAAAGGAATATTCTGTAATATAACTTAGGGTAAAATAAATATATATAGTTTTTTATATATTGTCTTTGGCTCCACTGCAGTCTTTGAAAGTACTCCCAGTTTTGCTTGAGATTTTCCATAATATCAAGAGTCTAGTTAAAAGAGAATGTAAAATATTCAGACTCATGGTAATAAGATTCTTGTACAACAGGAATTATAAAGTTTTCAATAGAATGTAGCCACTTTCTCTTGGTTATCATGATTTGTCTTCCCTATTCTATTGTGAACCTTTCATGATATAAACTCCTGGTATTTGTAAAGTGCATAATTCGATGGGCTTTTCTGCAATGACAAATTTTATATAATCCTCCACTTCAGTCTTGGTTACTAATCCCAGTTGCTAAAGATCAGGTGCTTGTTAAAAATTGATTTGTAAGGCTTCCATAAAACAAATAGCGAATACTGTAATGCTGATGGGTGGTGGCAATTACAACGGAATGGGATAAAGTAGTATAATTTATATCATCTTGGGCAGAAATGAGTATTAAATGGAAATTGTGGATAATGGTAGGTGGATTTTAAGATACTTAGGTTAGCAAAATATATGATGTCAGATGTAGGTTATGGCTCCTGTTATTAAGATGGACTGGGTCATGCACCCTTACAGGACTAATAAGGGCTCAAACTCTAGGGCCGTGCCCCTTAACCAGATTTATGACCTAGGGCATATTTTAGACTAAGGATAATAGCTGCAGCTCCTCTCTGCTTCCCATATTACTTCCCCACCTACCCTCAAGTTCAAACCCACTATAACTTCAAAATATATAGAGCAATACAAGGAGTAAATCAGTCAAATCTTTACAGATTTAGGGAATTTGAAAGTAATTCAGCTGTCACTATTTCCACACTTAACAGGTAGCTCAACAGTGGCCACCTCAAATGGAAACTTTTGACACCTGGGCAAACCTCAGTTGAAAATAGCTTAACTAATCAGTCAAAATTTAGGCAAAAAGTAAAATTAACGTTTGAAACAGGGATTGAATCCATCATCAAATTCTGAAATTTTCATAATGATTTTGGACAATTAGAACTTACCAAGACAACTCATGAATAGCATGGGGATCTTGGACAATGTTATTACTATGGGAAATTAATTAAAGCAATATTTTCTGACATTATTTTATTGAAAATCAGTGTTTTAACCTGTGATTAAAGCTTAACAACCCCCCTCCTTAACACAACACAAAACACAGCACCATGCTAATAGTAGGGTGCTGGGGTATTTATATTATAATCACCCTCCAACTTTTCTTTAAAATTTATAGATTTTATATTATCTTTTGAAATTTAAACAACTAAGAGTTTATTTATTTATTGTGGGAAGGCCGACCATGGGATGGACACTTCCAAATATGACTCAGAAGAGACAAAACTTAGTACCAGGGAAGGCACCCCAGAGAAGCGATGCTATCTCTTGTTGCCAGCGGGAACGCCACGTATGGGGGTGAGGGAACGTGTGAAGGGGCCGTAGCCACAATTGAACACATGTGGAGGAAGGGGTCTGATTTGATGAACCAGACTGGGAACCAGGAGGAGACCAGCTGTCGGTGACGCAGTGGGAGGTATCCAAACATCCACGCTTGAAAGTGGTCCATCAAATGAGACCGGAATCTGTGGACAGCTTCTGGGAGGGTGGGGTTGGAGCCTGCGATGGCATCTAAGGCAATCTTGTGGATGGTCCACATGGCGATTGCAACCACCAAAGCATGGAGGGAAGGTGAAAGAGAGGAGGCCATTGATAGAGCAAACATATCTCTTGACAGACTGAAGGGTTGCGTTTGATCCTGGCCCAACAGACGTTGAACTTCGCGCCATATCACTATAGAGGTAAGGCACTTCTCCAGGCGGTGGAACAGCGTTCCATACTGGCCACACATGACACAGGATGAGTGTAAAGCATTAGAGCGCTCAGCTGTACGATACACCCGCCTCAGGCAGCGCCACACATGGGAGCGGACTTGAGGCTGCAACAGAGGATGGTGTGCGTATTTCCAGATAGTTTTTTGGGTCTCAATGGAGTAAGGGATGCCATCATGTCCAGGTAGTCCACCCTGGATAGGACATGGGGCCGTGTGGGGATCACGTCATCTTGGATGGGTAGCCCCTGTACCTTTTGTGTGAACTGAGGAGAGGGGCGGCCTCTCTGGGCTGTGTGTCCGCTAATACAAATTCTCCACTCAGCGCTACGCATGGAGAGGAGGATTCGTTTGTAGTGGGTTTTAATCCCATGAGGGCCCGTGACCGATGTGTGTGATGTGAGGTATTTCATCAGGGAGTGGGGGTTCGATGGGTTGTTGAGGCCCAAGGCTCAGGAGAAGTTGGAGTGGGCTGCGCGGGACCAGTGTTGGGAGGGGAGCGTAGGGGCGGTGATGGCCGCTATCCAGGTACCCAAGATCTTGGCAGCATGGACTGTAAAGTCGAGCACCCCCATGCCACCATGATGATGAGGGCCAATCATGACCTCTAGCTGTACTGGTGGAAGGCGGCCTGACCAAAGCCATCCTTGCAGCAGGGCATACAAGGATTTGAAGAAGCTTGGGGAGAAGGGGATGGCGTGAGCTCCAAACCAGACTTTGGAGAGGAGCATAGAGTTGGCTAAAACAACCCTGCCAGTAAGGGAAGTAGGGTGGGCTCTGAGAGAGGCGATTCGCTTAGTCACGTTGTCCAGAATATGGCACTCCATTACTGCTGACGCGTATCCGCCTGCCTCAATCCACATGCCCAGATGGCATACCAGTCCTATGGTAGGGCGTAGCACGAAGGGGAGCACCAGTGGGGCAGTGTGTGTTGAGCTGGTAGGGCGAGGACGTGGGCGAGCAGATGGGCCGTGTTGGGAACTAATTGCTGGGGCCCAGCAGTTCTGAAACCGACCAAGGAGGATGATTTCAGCTTTGGAAGCGTTCAGTGCCACGTTACTTACCCGGGAATACTCCTGGATGAGAGCTTCAAGCGCGCATGCATCTTGATTATTAGACACCCCAACCACACAATCATCTGCAAATGCCATCATCTTGACTGGGGCTTGGCCTGGTGCATGGACCCCAGTGAGTTGGGCATACACATTTCGCAGTAGTGGGTCAAGGCTGAAGTTGTATAAGAGTGGGCTGAGGGGGTCCCCTTGTCGCAAGTCCCTTTGAGGGCAGACTACTTCCGTTAGGAAGCCAGGGCCACGTACTGCCATTGTTGCAGATACCGTGAGCAGCATCACCCAGTTGATGAAGTGAGGGGGTAAGCGGAATTGATGGAGGCAGGCCCTGAGGTATTCCCAGTTTACTCTATCATAGGCCTTCTGTTGGTCCAAGAATACAAGTGCCCCAGAGACTGTGGACTGACATGCATTAGCCACAGAGTGCACGTTATCCCAAATCAACCTTCTGAAAATGAATTTTTCTAGGGAGATGGTGGCAGATGCTACAGTCCCTAAACGGTTAGCCATGATTTTTGTTAAAATTTTAGTGTCTGTGTTAGTTAAAGAAATGGGGCGCCAGTTGGCTAAGTCTAGCTTATCCCCTTCTTTGAAGAGCGTGACGGTAAAGGCCTCATGTCCTCCTGGTAGGAGGCGCGTTTCCAACAGGCTTTGGTTAAGTGAGGCGATCAGCAATGGGGGATATATATTTGAAATACTTTTTGTAGAATTCATATGGAATGCCATCTGGGCCTGGGCATTTTTGGTTTGGTGCACCGTGAATGGCTGTCCATAATTTGTTCAGAGTAATCAAGGTCATTATTTCCGGGTATCATAAATGGTGCAGATGTGGGCTCAGTTGAGAAATTCCACCACTTTGGCTGGCTGAATTGGATCAGATTAGTACAACTTGGAGTAATACTTTTGTGTTTTGATTGCCACTTCGGCTGGCGTATCCACAATGGAATCATCAGATCTTTGCACCTGTGTGCAGGCTATGCTCTGGCGTGGTGCGAAAATTTTTTAAAGAAATGTGCGGTGCACTTGTTGCCTTTTGTGATGCATTTGGCCCTGTACTGAACACAAACCCGATGTTTGTGTTGCCTTTTGAGTGCATTGAGGTGGGCAGCTGCCTCCGCCCACTTCTGGACCCATGCAGAGCTGTATCCTGTAGCTGGGATATTGGACTCCAGGTGTGCCAGCTCTGCCAGAGCATGCAAAATGACCGCCAATGTGGCTCGTGAGCATCTGGAGGAGAGATGGCGAGAGTGGCAGATGGTATCTTCTTTGAAAGTTGCCCATGTGGAAATGGGGTCTGCACAAAACGGTGCAACAAACTCTTTTGCCAAAGTTGCTGATTCCACCCACATGGAAAATCCTGGCGACGCGAGCTCAGAGGTGCAGATTTTTACCAATGTGGGGCCTTAGCAGCTGCGACAGGTAGGTGGTAGGTTATTGAGACCGGTCAATGGTCAGAGAATTCCATTTTTGTTGTTTTAAAGCGGGATATGTGGGGTTGGAATTTCGCTGGTGTAAGGATAAGGTCAATGTGGGACATGGACCTTAAATGGCCGTTGTGGACATGGGGGCGCATCATGTTCTCAAGCAGTGGGGCTTTCTGCGGCTGTGCATCCAATAACCCAAGAGTGGCCTTTAGAACGCGAAGTTCAATGTGGCCCTGGGGGGTGTGGGAGGAGGAAGGCCACCAGTCCGTTGGAGTGTTTAGCCAGCAGTTCATATCGCTGACTACAAAAGGGTCTGAGGGTAGCGGGAGGGATTTGACCATGAGAAAAATTCACGATGCTCTCATGCACCATTTGGGGCATAGATGTTGATGATAGCGTGTACCTCGTCAGCCCACGAGAAGGTGACAACGAGGACTCAGCCATTGAGGAAGGTTTCTGATGATAAAAATTTGATAAAATTACTTTTCTGAATTAGCACCCCACAGTGCTCTAACCAAAAGGATAGGGATGGGAGGAGCATTGTTTTCCAAGCTTCCTCAGAACCTCATGGACAGTGGGACTCCTGGATGGCCAGGATATCCACAAGTAAATTTTGTTGTAAAAAACTCAGTTTCCTAGCCGGGATGGGGAGGCCTTGAGTCCGGCAATATTCAACGTCCCTAAAGTGGAGGTTTCCCACATTGCACCTTAGGTGTGAGGGGGTGGGCACCTGGGCCCACCAGCCTCCTCTAGATCCCCACGGGCCTTCACAACAGCGCGGGTGTTAGCAGCAATGCTATTGGGATTTTTGTTAATTTTTGCAGAAAGAGTTGCGTTGGCTTTGGCCTTCGTTTTTTGTTTCCCCAACGTTGGACAAATTTTTTGTGGTGCGGATGAGTTTGGTGCACCGTTGAGTGGGTCAAAAAAAATTTTAGTTGGGATGGGTCCCAAGTCAGTTTTGACCAGAGCTTGGGTGCAACAATTGGGTGAGATCAAGTCCCCCATCGGATCCTTAGATTGAGTGACCCAATTGGCATGGGCTTCCCAATCTGATTGGTTGATGGATTCCCAAGTTGATTCCGTCACAAAGGTTTCAATGTCCTCCTAACATTGGGAGTGTGGGATAGCGGTGGTGGCTTTGGCCGCTTCCTTGGCCGCGGCCCTGCGGGCCTGCTTGGCCTTCTTCCACTCTTGCGGGGAGATAGGCTTTGCCAGTAGGTAGCAGCCTTGTGCTCCCCACGGGAAAGCCTCTTTGGTGCTTGCAGTTGGTTCATAGTGCGCCTCTCCACTGGCCATGGCCGCTAAGGGATGCTCTTGGAATGTGATCCCTCCTTGGTGGGGCATGCGTGCACCTTATGGCCAAACACATCACAGTGGGTGCAAATGGGGGGCGCGCTGTCCACAAACACCCGGAATGGGTGAGTGGTATGCCCTGCGATATCAATAAAAGTGGAGTGCAGGATCTGGGTTAGGTCCTTTGCGATCTCCTCAGTTAGGGTCAGGAATGCGATGGCTTTGCCAGTGCACAGGTGTGGCATCAGCGTGAAGCGTTGCATTTCAAAAGATTGTATTTCGCCATATACAGTGAGACCATCTCTCAGGTGTTGTTCCAAAATGCCACGTTTTACTGTAGTAGGCAAAAAGTAAAACATGAGGATAATTTGGTTTTGATTTAATCCATCTGGTGCGTTTGGTTTTGATGACCCATTGCCCTTTGAAGGTTAACCACTATGCGCACCGCAGCAGCCTCATCTGCTGCCTCTTTGTTTTTGAAACCTAGGTCCAGCCAACCACGTGACATGGAGTGAGGTGCGACATACACCGCAGTTGGGAAAAGTGTGTGCACATCTTCCCAAAATTTTTCAAATAAGGCCATTTGTTGGATGTCTAGAAACACGCGGACTCCAAATTCCACCAACAAAAGTGGCTGGGAGTGTGGCATGTTGATGTAATGGTTGCATCATGCTTGCTATGTGAGTATTTCTGGGGAAATAGTGACCGCCGGTTTTTTAAAATTTTTGTCTATTCCGCCAGTTTCTCTGGGGCGTTTTCGAATGTTGGAGGCCGTGGGCCTTCCACTTGCTCCTCTTACTTACTTGCCCAACTGCTCCCTGACATGGGCGCAGACTAATCTACTCTGTGAGATTATTAAACTAGATTCAGACTTGAATTGAATAGGTTGCAAAAGTGATTGCAACAAGAAAGAAAAGTTTTTAAACAACTAAGAGTGTTCTGCTAATTATTTTGGCTCTTAATAAAGCCATCAGGTAGTTCCACTTGAAAATCTTTCTGGGAACTTAGATCAGCTTGTCAACTTTAGCCATTTCTAATGTTTTTGAAACACCCCATCCTCACTATTACCCCAGCAGGACAAACAACACTTCCAACTCTCTTGATCTATCTAGTAAAGGTAGAGTGTCACCTTGCAGTCTAAGCTGTTGGTCAAAGTACTTAAACACCAGCGCTTAAAGCCCAGTTTTCTCTTAGCTCTCTCCAAGCTTAACATATTAACCAACCTCTAAATAAATGTTGTGAGACAGAGTACAGAAATATGGTTCAGTTGCCCCATAAAATAAATTTTCACCGCTCAAAACCTACTATACCCCCCTCATAGTGCTGAAGGATTCATCTTGGTTCATATGGAACTTTCATGTTCTAAGATATTTAACCCATGTGCAGACATATCAAAAGAACGTTTATAATGGTGCAATACCTATAGAGCTCGAGGATCTAGATATAATAGCTTATTACATCTCATTGGTTAACCAGGTTTAACACCACTGGGTGTACCCATTCTATGAGGATCTGTCAGATAACTGGACCTTGTCAGACCATTAAGATCATAAGTACTTTCCTCTGTCCTATGCGCGGGCAGCTGCTATGCCCACCCAGTTTATAAACAAATTTATTAAGGGTATGGAAGAGTCAAAAGGCTAAGAAAATTAGATCACACCATTTTACCCTTAATATAAAAAAAACTTTGCTCACACTTATTTCTTGTTCACTATTTATATCACAATAGGAAAGAAAAAATCACATTAGATGCCCTGAGGGACACTAGAGCCCCAGTGAAGTAATTTGATTTTAAAGTTGCGCAGGCATTGAATTTTGAAGTTGACTCAGGTTCACCTGTCATGAGGACATCCAGTATTCCCATGATCATACTTCATCTATGCAAACCCTGCACTTCATTACCCATATGTATGAATTTGTGGCAAAGTTTGCGGCAATACCAGACTTATTATACACAATGATTTTGGAGATAGGATGGTGGAACGCCAGTCAATTAAGTATTAACTTAGAGAGGAGCATGCTAGTCTTTAACTCTGATTTTCTCTCAGATGAAATTATACTCCTCTCATATTGACAACAGAAATTGCCATAGCAATTGTCGAATACTCTTCTAAAGATATTGTGCCATAGCTTCTACTTTGCTGTTTTTCCTTGCACCCTCCAAGTCGTTTTTGATGTGGAAGGTAATAAACCACAAAGTCACTCAGAATTTTCTGAGTTTTCAGCTGATGGCTGACCTCATAAAAATTAAATGCCCCCTCATCCCTATATGGCTGAGGAGGACCAGGCATCTAAAACCTGGATTGCAAAATGGTGAAGAAGGAGTGAATGATTAAGAAAACCTCTTGGTCCTCTCCAGCAGCTTTTGCATGTGACCTGATGGCACTCTGTGAGATTTTTGGGATTAGCTCGTTTATTAAAAATATTCCCGTTTTGATAGTTAGGAAGAGTTTTTACCAATAGATCCTCGATTCTGCTATGTGTCTTACAGTATTTACAAACCGTTTAGAAGCTCACAAAGCTAAACAATAATAATTGACTTTTTTGGTATCTTCTGGGTATATTTTCCCTCTCTAATAAGGAACACTCTAGACACAGGTAATTATGACAAGCTCTTAAATGCTTGTCTACACTTTTTAATATGAAGATCAAATTAAGGTAAGATGATATAAGATTAATAAGATTAGATGGAAAGATGATGGTTTTATCTTAGGGCCAGGCAACAGTATTTTATACCTCTAGGGCATCTCCTGGCCATACTAATCTATTTAGATAAGTTCATTAAAACCATGCCAATCCGCTATGGATTATAACAGTGGTTATTTAAAACCCTAATTTAATTTGGCCCTTGAATAAACTTAATTACAATTGTTTCAGATCAATTGGAGGCACTACTACTCTCAAAATTTGGAAGATTTTAGGCTTAATATTAGCATCTCAATGGTGTATATTCGCCTCTAAACCAGCCCAATTACGCTTCATAATACAGCTGACAAAATACAATAAATGATGAGAAAATAAGTATAGAGTTTGAATAATGATGCACGCCTAATTGGGCCTTTGGCTGGCCTCTCAATAGTATTAGGTACTCCCTATTTGAGCCATCCATGTGCAAGTATTATTGTTCCAATTGCGATGAATTAATTAATAAAAAATAAAACTCATTAATCATAAATGCATTAGATTTGAAAATGCAATTAGGTTTTTGCAATAAATTCCTTCTGGTTCACCCAAGTGGATCCCATAAACAGTCATAATGTAATTATATCATAGCTATTATTGGCTATGATAACTGGGTCATTTAGATGTAGTCAAAGCAGTTTTGAGGTGAATATGATTTATTAGTTAATGTAGATAAATAGGGAAGAATCAAAGGATTCATCAATGGGAATAATCTATTAGCATTTATGTTTTTCAAAAAGGGGTTTTTTTGTCAACCATCAAAATAACACAATCTAAGACCTTGTGTGGACTATGGGCACCTATATAATGTCACTTTCCAGACCCACATTGTAATTCTGGTGGAGCATCCCCTCTGCCTGGATTGGGTGGTGTTTTCATTCCCCAACAAAAAGGGTTCAAAGAGGGCAGCTGCCCCCCTCATCACATAGAGTAATTTCGCCTTGTGGTAGATGAGAGCTGGGTAACAGTCCTTCCTCTGAAGATTCCTACCCCTGTCCCCGCATTTCTCTTTGACAAATTAGTACGGTTATTGAGGAATTTGCGCCAAATTAATAGGAAACCGTCACCCCTTAGACTAAAAATTTCTTATGAAGTTGACAGCAAGGTGCCCTTGAAATTAAGGTCCCAAAGCTGTTAACTCTTGGTAATGAAGCCTAACAAGCTCGCACATTCAGGAAATGCAGAACCAAGTGATATTCCTCAGAAAAACTCACCAATGGCATTGTAACATTGGATATGTCATCAGTTCAACATATGCTTCAAGAGCTTTAGGGACAAAGCCCGACGGGCGTGTACCTCTTATTAGAATGTGTCCAGTGATAAATCCTAAGTCAAAATCACCAATGTCATTGGGCCATTGGGCAATGTTGTTGCTGATTTGGAACTACCCTCAAAAACATTGGGGACAAAGCAAACGGGCATGCACCTCCTTTGCCAAATGTTACTGATAGCTCAAAACCTTTCCCATAAAAATCAGGATCATTGTTCAATGTATTTCACTTGGCTGAACAGATCCCAAAGTGACTGGGTGCGGGTGGGTTGTGAATCCCAAACACGTTCTTGACCATCTGGGACTGCCCCTATGTGGGGTGGCCTTCGGAGATTCACGTTGCATGTTGGGTGAGACACATCACGCTAACTGTCAGAAACATGATGAAACTGTGAGTTAAGCATCCAATGTTGAACTGACAGCAACTTGGCCCGCCACTGACTCCTTCAAAGTTGGTTCAGCTTGAATTCGTTTTCCTCCTCCCTCTAAAGTTCGCGGGTTAGTTAAAACCTTGAGGGCTAAAATACCATGCTTTTATAAGCTATTCCCAAAATTGACCATCTATTTAAGCAGTCATAACACACTGAAGAAATTGATGGTCAATTTTCTACTTTTAAATTTATAATTAAATCCCATTTCTCAAATCCAGTTTTACTATGACAAATTTAGTAAACCCTTCTTGACACACCTATTTCAAAACCCATGGGCCCTGGGCCATGTTTGCCTGGTTTGTCGCTAGGATTATATTTACAAATATAGCCCATCGGCATGCATTGGCAAAATTTGTTCCCATTATAACATCAGTTGATCAAGAAGAAGTGCCTCTGGCATTTGGGCCTGTCATTTGGGTGCTTCAGCACTTAAATTGGCTGGCCAGTCTAAATTTACTTTGCTGCTTCTATGACACCTATCCCCTTTTCCTTGGAAGCCGCCATTGCTCAAGCCATTCCCAATTATAAGATTTTCTCTAAATTTGACCTGGTTTTTACATTCCACCCTCGCGGGTCAAATCTGGCTTATAATGGATGACAGCAAACTGCACCAGATTTGTATTATAACAGTTCAAGGTTCTTCCTTTGGGTCAAAAAACGCCAGCTGTCTTTCAGCGTTGCATAGATGACGCTTTAAGTGACCTCAGGTTTTTATGTTCAATAGTCTATGTAGATGACATATTGATCCACTCACACAATGCTGAACAACATAGAAAGGATTTGATGGCTTTAGTGGCAGCACTCTATTAGGCCAGTTTTGTTACAAAGCCATTCAAGTGTGAGTTTTATAAAGATGAAGTACAATTTCTGGGTATTTTGATAATATAATATGGTTATGCCTTTAGCCTTCCAGACTAGACGCGATCCTCCTATGTCTCACTCTAGTGATGCAGAAGCAACTGCGTAGCTTTTTAAGGTCATTAACCTTTCTAAGAAGTTTTCATTAGCAGTTTCAGAGGTGGACTCGCCCCTTCACCTTTCTCACTGATATTTCCTTTTATTTTGGACCCCTTAATTTCAGCAAGCATTAAAATAAATAACGTTTTCGCGACAACCCTTGATTTACATCATGACTATGAATATAAGCCCTTTGTTGTGGCTTGATTCATATGGTAACGCGGTTAGTGCCATTCTATTAAAAGAACATAATGGTCAGGAACATCCAGTTGTTTTCTCTTTGTAACAGGAAATGCCTTCAAATGGTTGCTCTGGAACGTTTGTTAACTGGACTAAAGTCATAGCCCAAACTGAATAGAGCACTAAAAATGATATTTTGTGTCCATTATAACAGGCATCTTAGGAGGTACAGCACCTTCAAAGAGATTATACACTGAATATACTCAGCTGGGTTGTCCCTAAGGATTGGCTTCACATAAGTGCTACAAAGTTTTAGCTCTGGGGTGTTCTTAACGTCCATGGCGCCAGATTTCTATTTCTTAAAACAAGAAGATTTCAAAATCCTAAGAATTAATTTCAGTCTTTTAAACTTAATCAAGAAGATTCTAGAAGACAAAATTTCTCTAAGCACTTCCTCTTACTAACATATACTCGAAGGAAGGGGAACTGAGAAATTGCACTTGGGAGTTCCTGCGGAGTCTGCAGACAGCTTGGCAATTGGGACACAATACCAATATTTAAATCTCAAAATTCACATCTAGACCCGTTCTAGACCTTACACCAAATTCTGGGTCTTATAAAAAACTTTTTTAATTATTTCAATTTTATTTGGGGAAGGTTGATCATGGGACGGACACTTCTGATAAACACAACAACAGAACACCAAGAGAATATAAGGGCACCAAAAGGAGACAAAGCTACCTCCTGTTGCCAGAAGGACTTCCAGTGGAAGGAAGAGGGAAGTTTCAGGTGAGGCATGAGCCAAAACTGAACATGAATGAAGGAAAGAGTTCAATGAGTGAACCAGATGGGGAACGAGGATGGTATCAACCAATGGAGGTGGGTTGGCATGTGGCCAAACAACCAAGCTTGAAAGTGAATTGTAAGGTGAGAGTGGAAGCAACGCACAGCTTCACGAAGGGTAGGGGCA
>JAKSZP010014126.1:0-16383 GCA_022478985.1 Massospora cicadina | reverse complement strand
ACCAAGTACTTAAAAAAATGACACTAAAAAGAATATAAACAAAATGAAAATATATATAAAAAACATCAGTAAACCATAAAAAAGAAAATAACAGTATTTAATGAAAAACTATATTAGAAAAATTAATTTTAATTTGTCATACTTAGAATCTTCATGTGTTGTTCCTTTCTATCATTGGCAGGGCCAGCTTATGTTGCAACTGGGTCCGCTGGAATTAGTCCTGAGGTGCTAAAGTATGTCAATAGGATTAGGAAGGACTGAAACTAGATCCACCATGAGTAAACCCTAGGAATGAAGAAGATCCGCTCTTATTGCAAACAGAGAGCCCAACCTTGGGGAGCACTGCTTCCCAGGATATCCGGTGACAATGCCCAAGTAGTCCTGGTATGGCATGAGGTGGTAGGACTGCGCTCAGCAGAGGCGGCAGCAAGAAGGGGACCACTGAACTAATGAGTTGGTTAAACTAGAAGATGAGCCTCTAAACTAGGCTTGTTAATCAAGTCTTGAGAAGAAGCAATTGCTTCTGAAAAAACATGTCACTCTGGGTAATCTGGTCAAGCGAGGAGATGTGTTGGAAATTTAGCTGATCACATTATCCATATCACTTGCTGAATAGAATTTTAAAGGTTGTTGAAACAATTTATTGCTCAGCAATGGTTGCCAACTAAGAAGTTAGTTAAAATTAATTAAAGGATATAATCCAACAATTGGTTACAATTAATATTTTGTCAGGGATTATCCCCAGAAAAGTTAATTAGGCAGTTTGATTAGGGTATGATTGCTGATAGTCAGTTTGCCAAAGTGGATTATTCAAACAGTGGCATTGAACAATTAGGGTTGTTTTTACAAAGTTACTGAAGCGTTTCACCACTTGTTTTGGCAGTAGCTAGTAGTCATAATCAGGTAACACAGCCCCAGCCCATCTGTGTATGGTTCCTAACAAAAGGGGATAGTTGCCAATCTGCAAAAGGGTACACTGCTGAGGATTAACAAAGATGAAGGCATTCACCATCATCTTAAGTTAATCTAATGGTTAGAAGTTTCAGGAAACCAAACAGTTGTTTTTAGAGAATTATTTGAAAAGTTGTCCGCCTTCTGCTCATAAAAATTAGTGCATTTTCTAATGAAAACATAAACTTAACTGATATATAATTATACAGTAGGACCTCCATTATTAAATTTGATGGTTACTAAGGAAAAATTTGATATATAGAATTATGATATACAGAAACCTGTTTCTTGTTATTATTTGTAGGTTATGAAAGGTGCCAGAAATTGTTAAAAAGTTATGTATAGACCTCCATACTATTAAAATAAAATTTTGGTAATAAATAATTGAAAAAATAAAGACTGACTGAAACTTAGTTACCTTTACTACTTCATAACATACAGTACTACCAAATGTTGAGATACTGTAATGCATGTGAATGGTTGTTGTAGATTGAGGGAGTGAGGAACATGTACAATGTCACTTGATCAAATGACTAATTTAGAATGGTCTATTATTTTTAGTCAATTTGGAATCAAAGATAATTTTCCCCTCAAATCTGAAGTTACAAAGTTCATATATAGAATTTTTTGATATATAGAGCTTATATTAAATTGAAAATTTCACAGGATTTAAAGATTTTATACATTAAGATTTTTAAATATAAAGAGGTTCTGTATACAGAGATTCTACTGTATTTACTTTTAAATTAAATATTGAAGGGAATAAAAAACCCAGTTGTTTTTTTCAAGTTACAATTATCAGAGTGGACTCGTTGCCAGCTATTTTGATGACTCACCCTACTAGTTGTCATTATACAACTAGTGTTATTATTATTATTTCATAACTGACCATGCGGTAAACTACAAAAAAGTTTACAGACCCTTTTTATACCTTTGGAGGTCCACAATAATTTGTTTTCCGCCAATGACGCTCCAATGAGAAATCTGAATTATGCTGACATGAGCACCTGAGGTTTACCATTGATTACTATGGGTTTGAGCAGCCATCCAATTTTGAAAGCAACTTGAAGCTACGATTCAAGGCACATTGTGTGGGCACCTCACTTAACCTGATGTCAAGATGCATATTGCCAGATTTGGAAATCAACAAATATTAAAAACGAGTACAATGAGCCAAATATCTGAAGTGGTACTTAGCACAAAAGCCCCTGAACATCCTGATTTGGGGTTAAACACCAAAAGACGGAGCTCACACATACAGGTCTAGCACAAATGAGTGAAGAGTCCAAAGCAGAAGTCAGATGCCGTCTGGCTAGAGGATCATGAGAAAGCCTCTTATTTTAACATTAAATTCCCCATTATTTTAGAATATCTTATTCATTAATATCTTGAATCCCTCCTGAAAACTCTAAAACTTCATTTTTATCTAATAAAGGACCTTTCTAAAGAATTTTATCTTTATCCTCTTTATTTAACTTGTGTGATATCAAGTTAGTAAACAGCTGAACCAGCTGGTATTGACCAATCTGAAGTTTTAGCCAGATACCATTCTTGGACACCCTGTTTTAAAGAAGACACTCTTCAAGGATACCTTGATGTTGATAACGCCAAGGGAGAGGTAGAAAGATTCCCATTGAGTCACGAAAGTCAACGCATGCCAAGAATAATTAAGAGTGTCAAGAAGTTTGCCATGAGTGCGGACAAGCTAACCAAGAAATTGATGTACCAAGGGGTAGCGTATGAGGAGAATTTGCTTAGCTATAGTGGTTTTGACGTTAGAAAAAGTTTCTGGTGCATAATCTGTGTTATATAGATTCCCTGAGCAGAGAGTCAGCCTCTAAAGTTAAGTGATCTGAGGTCAGCGCGCTGACTCTCCCCATCAGACACAACGAGGGAGCAACAAAAGTTACTCACATTCTGCTCAAAGTTGTCAAGGCAGAGTGAAGGGTCCTACAAAGCAGCTAATAGAGTAATCCTTGAGAAGTCTGAGGTATTACCACATCAGAGACTAAGCCTGGGAGCTTAGCTCTTTCTTTGCTATGGAGACAAGTAGGTGTGCTAAATTAACGCTGGCCTGGTGGAGCGGCTGCGCTAGATTCCATAACTCATGAAGAGATAGCTGAAGACATAGTTATGCTTATACTAATAAATTGGTTTATAATAGGGTACAATTGTGCCCCCTGTAATGAGAACCACTGTTTACTGGCACTTAGGCGTCAATTTCTAATTAATAAGGTATATTAAAACAAAAACAGCAGATACTGTTTTAAGATAGTAATCTGGGTAAAAAATATACACCAGCAACCTTTATTATTGGGAATATGTTTTATTAAACAAAAGCAGGAATCTCCTATAGTGTCTGGTACTGCCAGTGGTTCCTAGGCTCACTCTGAAACTTAATAGTAGAAACTGTCTACTAAAGCAAAAAGTCCCCTTTTTCCATGGCAAACTCACCCAGATATGCTTTTTATACTAATTTCTTATTGTTGCATTTCGTGGTTACTAAGAACCCTAGATTGGTAACTACTTGCAGAATCTTTAAATTACACCGGAAAGTGAGTGAATAGGATTCAGGGTTTCCCTCACATAAGATTGATAATCCAAAGAAACTATTCCGCCAAAGGTACAAAAAGTACTAGCTACTGGTCATGATGATTATAACTGACCTAATTACTGATACTTTTACGCTGATGTGGGGAAAAAGTATATTACTGCTGGGCTAATATATGAGGTAATTAATGGATAGAAGCCATGGCACTGGTGGTCTATAAGTAAGGGAAGGAGAATTGTGTCAGTGGGGATTTAAGGATTCGCTCAAATTAATTTGATATGAAACCAACTTCATATTTAAAAAACTAGCCTCGTGCCATAGCCATTACTAAGATGGGATCAAATCCTTATTTAAAGATTTTTAGGATGTACAATTAGATATAAATATGAACTGATGCTTAATCAAACCAATTTAACAACAAGTATCAGCCAATGATCCCACAGCAGCCATTTCAAACCATCAGTCTTGGTTTTAAAGATTCATACATGAATCCACAGAGGGAATTGGAACATCCGTGTAAAGATTGATCATCTCATAAAGTGTCAAAACAATTGCCATTCCCGCGCAAACTGACAAGGCTACTGTTAAACTTGTTATGCCATAATATAACTACTAGGAATTATTGCCCGAAGGTTCTGCTATGCAACAATAAGTAGAACTTTGCATCAAAAGTTGCGAGAATTTAGCTATGAGCATGGGAATTCAAAAACTATTTTCAGCGCCCAACAACCCATCAGCTAATGGGAACGTAGAGAGAGAAAATGTAATGTTAGTTTCTTTTTATGGAAGATGGCTACTACAAATCCATTACACTGGGACTAATATCTCCCAAGTGCGTTGATGGCTTATAGGATAAGTTTCCATCAATCATCAAAATGTCACTTTTCAAGGCCTTAAATGGAAGGGAAGCTGGAAATCTGGTTCTTTTAGCTCGCAAAGTTATCAGTGATAATACCAAAGAGCCTGAAAAGGCGCTAATAAGACTATCACAGAAGACATTACAGTCTTAGATCAGAGGTAATGAAAAATCTAGCAAATACAGTTGCAAGAGAAGGCCAAGAAGCAAATGCATCTCACCAACCTTTACCCTTTTTTAAAACTTAAAAATTAGTCTTGTACTAACACAATTATTTAGCAACCTGTGGAGAAAATTGGATTCCATCTGGGGGGCAATGCTATAAACTACATATGTGAGGACAAATATATAAATAAAGTCATAATAAACTGGAGTGATATCAACTGTGTCCATACCTGATATTTATATCAGTACTATACTGCCAATATATCTGAAGGGGTGAGTCAAATATCAGAGTATTAGACTTGATGGTAAGATTATCAAGTATTTGACTCTCATGAGAATTGATGCCTAGAACTGAGAAGGGGGCCAAAGAAGTCAAAATGACCAATCATGAAAACCCTATTAATTGGTAAGACTCAACTCAATACCAGATAAATTTCCAATGGACCAATTCAAGCATTAATACTCTGAGATGAAATCCTGCTTGTCAGAATGAATAATTATTGATACGTTAGGCGATCATTGCACTAGTGGCACTTGAGGCAGTAAAGTAAAATGAACCTGCAAATGGTAAGAATCAAGTATCCACCTAATGATTGACCTAAGTGATATCAAGTCCCATCTGACTTGGCACATTCAACCTACCTTTTCGCTTTATCAAAGATATGTTACAAAGGCATTATACAATCTGGAATGCATCTCCTGATCAAGAACCTTCCATTCAGATTTCCATTCTACTAATTATATATTTTTTTCTTGTGGGGTTTATGTTATTTATTGTAACATAAAACACATATCCTATACTATAATAAAGTAACGCTTATATTTCTATATCTCAGTTTAGTAATTGACTAAAATAAATCCCTTTCTACCAGGAGAGTGTCTATAACTCTCCTGTACCCAGCAAGGTGGTGTGTGACGCACAGCCACACCGCCAGGGAACTAGTCGACGGTACTATGCTGAGCAAAGCCCTACAGTAAATGCTGGAGCTAAAGTAACACAGGGCAAGGGTGTACAACATGGTAAATATTAATAGATAGCAAACAACAAAACTTGGTGTACTCCAAAGGGGGTTCCATATCCAAGAGGAGATCTGGGATGGAGTGCTGATGTGCCTCAGTCTGGAGGGGGCCAGGGCGGCCCAGCGGTGCACCAGATTAAGTAGTTGATTTTGTGCAAATAAAATGGCTGACGTTAAGTTGATTCCCCAAAGAGGTCCGCTCACAGGTTCACCCAAGTCAACATATAAAAATGTAAAATAATAGGATTTTATTAATAAGGAAGAGATTAATGAGGAAAGTTGGTCTCAAAAACCATACTTTAAACAAGGGGAGGCGAGTCATTAATTGAGGAAAATGGTTCAAAGACTAAATGAACTAATCAGCGCACCCCCCCATTGGCCAGGGTACTTTAGCTCGAGATCAAATGAACTCAAGTGATTGATTGCAAGCTGAGTCATCCCAAATTTGACAATGTTGTATATTAAACTGGTTTCAAACCCCTGTTCTCCAATCAACTAAACCAAACTGTCGTTATTAAGAAGATAGCTAGTCCATTTTAACGCCACTGCCGTGACACAGGGTTGAGGATCATGCACTTCACCTGGACTAACATGGGCATATCTAGCCTGCACATAACGTAGGTCCAAGGTGTGCTTTAAGTCAGGTAGGTCCTAAAGCTTGACCTTTTTGGACTCCTGAGGGACAGCCTTTTCTTGTCAGTTGCTTCCCTCAATGAAGTCATGTAAACATGGCATTACCCTCTCCTACTTTTTGTGCTCCACTCCCCTCCAGGGGCATTTGACAAGAATAGTTTTTGTGGGCAGGGACCAAATTAATGGCAGCGATGGCTTGACTGGACTTAGTAGCTTGTAGCCTCAGGGAAACTCTTTTGGAAGACTTCAATAATATCTTTGGCATGGGCGCAGTCACGCGCTGGTACCCATCTGGTTTCCCTGCATCATATCCCTTTCCAGGATACAAGATACTCAAGTCTTCTTCTTACCTGACGGGAGGCTACTATTTCCTCCACTTCCCACTCCGGCGCCCCATCCATGAGATAAGCTTTAGGAGTCTCTGGTGGGGGCCCTCAATCAACGTGATCTTGCGTTAAAATTTAAGGGTTTCATGGATTCTTCTCAGCTGATAACCCTTAAATTGATTAACTGCACAGGTTCAGTGTTGTGCAATTCTCCGCGTTGTCTGATAATAATATATAATTGATTGACAATAGTATGGAGACTGATTTCCATAGTTGAATAAAGTACTAGTATTGGGTCCAACGCTTGACCAGTATTTTCCCTTGAAATACTTAAGATGTCCCCCATAGGAATTTATTCCCTTATACCGCCTAACTTGATCCACGCTCAGATCCTCGTTTACAGCTTCTCTCTGACACACAGTCAGCAGCAATCCCTGATTCAGCTTCTTTTCTCTGGATCCACGCTCAGATCCTTACTCTTTATCCTAAAGAGTTGCCCAATTAAAGCACACAGAAATAATTTCTAAGAAAGAATAGAACTCAAAATGAATTCTGGTAAAATATCTTCTGGTAAAAGGTTATATATGTTCTTTTTATTAAGCATATCCTTAGGGGAATTTATAGTAGGAATTCGCGCCCAACCCTCAGTTGGCACCTCATTGATGAAACAGCAGCCGTTGCCATCAGATTACCCATTGTCATTTTATCAGCGATGGTTTTTCCCATCATGGCTAGGATTCTGTCATTGGACATCCTCAAGACCTAAAAGGGAAAGAGTCAGAAAACGTGTCCCTAACATTTTCCTCTCAATCCCAGCGAACCAATTATTTTTGGCAAGTGACCTGCTTAGGTAATGGGATTTGGTACCCATTAAGGCAGGTCATGAACCAACTGATCAATTCTCTAGTTGTAGGCATCATCACTCGCCTTGCAACTTGACTTCAAATTTTTCGATTAGTTGATGATGAAACCTGACTGATTCTAATTGGTATACCTGATAGTTAATCATCAATTAACTATCAGATGCCTCCATTTCGTTGGCAAATCTGCCCAACAAGATCTTAATAATTCACCTGGATCAATCCCCAAAGGATCTAACCCAGGCGAATTATCTAAAATCCCTTTAAACATTGTTACCCTGAAATCAGGGTCAATTGACATGAAATTCACTTCGCTATAGGAAATAATCCCATAGCAACACCTGGTAATCTAGTCAGCTGGGAATATGGGTAAAAATCCCAACACATCCCCCCTCTTTCCTATATTCCCAGAGAGAAAAGTATTGGGACAGGAAAACACTGCTTGGACACTCAAATAAATATTTCTTTGTTCAAGTGGAGTAAAATCAATCAGTACTCAATGCTGCTTGGGATGACCTTTGGCCTGCGGCTCTCTTCCTCTTCCTCCTCGCTACTGCTTATTTAAAGCGCAGTTCACATGACCTTCTGTCATGCCAGGCTGATTGATTTACTCATGATGATATTAATCCCAGGATCCAGTTTCCCCTCTCAGGGCATATGACCCACTGTCATATTCAGGATTCTTGGTCTGACATCCTCAATTTCCTAATTTCTTCTCATCCTCAACAGGTAATTCTTGCCATTGATGTTTGTTTCACAGTGCAATTAAGAATACTCATTTATATTTGCCCTTGTTATTTTCATGATAACCTCTTGGCTCATATCATTCTTAATTCTTCTCTGGAGATCTTATCCCATTAATTTTGAGATTAAATTTTTCTCTTAAATTGGAGCTTAATTGATTTCAGAGTGCATAATGTTGACTAATATATAAGTCCAACATCCCCCCCTCTTATTCAGCTCATATGTCAAATTCAGAGTCTCAGTACCAACAACTGCTTGATAGCATGTCTGATAAAGACCTTTGGCTCTTCCAGCTGATGAGCCAATCTGAGCGTTGGAACCTCTTCTATGGTCCTTCCAGGACTCATACTCCCAGTCAATTACCTGTGGAAAGTCCTTTCATGGTATTACTGGAAATGGTTAAACCCTGACAAAACCAGGTTAGCAATTGTCTTAAATGACTCATGGCCAATCCTTCCTCTGTCATCAATTCTAAAGTTATATTTTGAAACTCTCCTGGATTTAGCTCTATTTGCAGATTCTCCTACCATCATCATCAAAACTCCTGAAGCAATGCCCTCTGCTCTCAATTGTTTGTTCCTCACCAGATCAGACTTTCTTCTGGAGTTCGTTTTCTGACTAAGCCAGTATTACAAGCCAGCTGTTTTGGTCACCAAACTAGCCATCTGAAACAGCGAACATTTCGAAGTCCCCTATGCAGAATTGAGAGCTCAAGTAAATGAGGCTTTGTCAATAGCTCTGAACTCCATCAATCTTAAAAAATCCTAGATCAAGACGCTGCAGCCTATGTTCTTTGCTTTACCAGCCAAGTTCTTCAAAGTTGGGCCACAAATCTTCCAGCCTCTCCTGGATTTCATTGCTCATTCTGCTTCCGCTTCTAAGAAGCTCATAGTTGTTGTCTTCAGGATGCCATTCACTTCTTGCACGACTATCTTGTTTCAGGTGCATCCCATCAGTATCTTCCACTGATGGTTCTAAAAGGGGCATGATATGGCAACCCCCACCTAGCATCCCTTGCTTGATGCTAGCCCATATGTCCATTGTTCTTTTTGAAGCCCATTGGAAAGCGCTCAAGACCAATCTTATGGCTCTGGTGCCATATTGGGATTACTCAGGTTTATTTGCCAACTGCCTCTTCTTGTTCTTTTGCTTCCCTATTTGATCTGGGGTATAACATTTGGCATGTTCTGACATTTCCATCTCTCTTCCCCAAGTCACTTTCTTGCAGGGTTCAGCATCCACTCAACAAACTTGTTTTGAGTAGGTCTAGCCCTCGCTAGCATCCAATCTAACATAGATTCAAACAGTTTGTTTACTCCTACTGCAATCCATCCTCCCACCCAAGAGGTTACAGGCTGAATTATCCCTGAGTTGAGGATAACCAATAAAAAGTAAAAATTATGAAACTATTTCTTTTTTCTATGCGTTTTTAATATTTTTTCCAATATTTTTTTCAATCTTTTATTTTTTTCTTTTCTATGGGACTTGAACTTTTTTGGTTCAGCTGTCCCTCTTTTTATTTTATTCCCCCAAACTGGTTCCTAGGTATACTTAGACCTACCAGTTTTCTATGGTTCAGAGGCCTTACTTTTTAAGACTTAACCATCTAGTTTGGTTCAGCGGTCCTTTTTTGGACTTGACCAAATCATTAGGATATGACCAACTTAATTATTCAGCGGTTCTTTGGGAACTCTTTTTCTCATTATTATTTTTTTTATCTTACATTGCTTTAACTATTTAGCATGTACTTGATTTACTATCCTTTCATCCAAGAGGTTCTTGATGGAATAGGCGTCAATCGCCATCTTGGTGATAATCTTGAATGGACTGACCACAACACATCAAACTTTTTTTATCCCAAAACCACGCATATCATAATAGGCAACTCTTTCGCCTATTTAGTAAACTGATAAGGCTGTTCAGTTCCTATCATCCGTCATTTTCACTCAAATTATTTTCTATAAAGTCATATCAAATGCTTGCAATTGCATTTCAATCATGATATCTGTCAATCAGTTCAGGTACTGCTTGGCACTCATCCCCAATGTTGGTTCCACCACTGAATATAAAATAAGCGGCAACGCGGCCTTCCTTCCATATAATAATCAAATGGCGTTTTTCCTGTCACTTTATGATGACTTATATTGTAGGTGAACATCATTGAACTAAGGTATATTCCCCATGTAGAAATTCTTCCTGCAACTAGCTTCCTTAGCATCGTGGCCAGTGTCCCATTGACTTGTTCTACCAGTCCATTTATCTCTGGCCATTAGGGTACAGACATGACTACTCAGATCCCCATTATTTCATTTAATCGCAGGATCACATGAAATGTGAAATTTATGCTATTGTCACTCAGCAGGACCTGCGGGCATTCATATCAGTATTTTACAAGATATAGGATAAAATTCGCAGTGCTGGTAGCATCTACTTTTTCCAGGGCCTTCATCTTGACTCATCTCATCAGATGGTCAATTGCAACTATAATGTGCTTGACTCCCCATGTGCTCATCATCAGTGGTTTCATCACGTCATTGGACACCATATGCCAAGCAAATCCAGGGCAAACCAGTTGGTATCTAGTCATGTTCTTATGCAGCTTGTGCAACTGGCACTCTATACAACAAGCCAGATAGTCTGCCACATAGTAGTTGATGGACTCCCAGTAGTAATAAAAGTGTTGAATATAATTGGTCTTTTTTCTCAGGCCACCATGCCTGACACCTTATGAGTGGCTTGAACAAAAGCCACTTGTTCTGGTGGCTTTGGGAAAAGTAATCATTTCCCATTGATTATCTTGAAAACTTGTCCATCTATGGTTCTCAGTGTTTTCCAAAGCTTTTTGAAGTGCACCTTGGATTTCTTGGGGTCTGTTCCCAATTTTTCCGTTGACCATTCTCAGAAATAGCTCATCCGCCTGCTAGTATACTGCCTGGATTATTGGTAACTGCAATAAGCCATCTGCATTCTGATGAGAAGCTACAGATCAGTGTTCTATCTCAAAATCGTAAGCCTGTAATTTTAGTGCCCATTAGGCCAGTCATCCTTCTGGTTCTCGTAAATTGTGCAACCAATGTAACAAGGAGTGGTCCATCACCACTTTGAAGTGCATTCCATGGATATACACCCAAAACAGTTTACAGGCGTAAATGACCACAAGGCATTCATGCTCATTCACAGTGTAATTCCTCTCAGCAGTTGAGAGTGTCCAGCTCACATATGCCACCAGATGTTTGTCCCCAAGTTCATCTACTTGGCTCAATATGTCGCCAATTGCCTTCAATGAAGCATTGGTTTGTATTATAAATTCTTAACTGAAATTCAGATATTTTATAATCAGATAATCTATTAAATAAAGGCGTAATTCATCAAAGAATTTCTGGGCCTCTTCACTCCAAACTAATCCTTTTTTGGATCCTTCAGTAAATGGAAGAGGGGCTTGGCGATCCTTGCAAAATCCTGAATGAATCTTCTATAGTATCCGGCCATTCCAAGAAACACTTGGTTATCTCAGACACTCTTTGGTATAGCCATTTGCTCTATGGCTTCGATCTTCTGGGCTTGCAGCTGCAGTCCACTAAAGTTGATTATGAATCCCAGATATTCTAACTCTTTCTTAAAGAAGTGGCACCTCCTCAGCTTAATCTTCAGGGTGGCCGCGGATAATCTCTTAAACGCTTACTCAAAGTGATGCAAATGGTCAGTAAACGTCCTACTGAACAATATAATATCATCTAAGTACACCAGGTCGCATAACAGCTTCAAGTCATTTAGTATGGCGTCGATGGCCCTCTAGAACGTCGCAGGTGCATTTCATAGACCTTGGGGCATCCCATGTTGGTTGATACAGCCCCTGCGCGGTGATAATTGCGCATTTCTCTTGGTCTTCTCTTGGCAAAATTAATTTGTCAATATTCCATATTAGATCCATTATGGAGAAATACTTTGATTCTCCAAATCAATCTACTGCGTCATCAATGCTTGGTAGTGGGTATGAATCCTTCTTCATAATCTTGTTCAGCTTCCATTAATTGATCACCACCAAATTAGAGCTGTTCTTCTTCTTCACAATAAGGATAGGGCTCACCCATGGACTCAACATTGGAACTAGAAGCCCATGCTTCACTAGTTTGCTGATTTCTACCTCTACTACTGCTTCAGCTGCCTCTGACCATTGAATTGGTCTCATTCTGATTGGCAAATTTTCAGGTATCAAGCTTGTGGATTACATCTTTCACGCAACCCAAATTGTGGTCATCCTGTGTAAATACTTCCTAATACTTTTCAAATAATTTGAGCACCTCACCCTGCTGTCTGTCTGTCAGATCAGCGAGTTGCTTTTGATTGACCAATAAATTGATACTCTCAGTTACCCCTTCTGTTAATCCCATTTCATCAAGGGTCCCAAAATCGTGGAATTTCCAAAATTAAGCCATTGGGATTAAATGAACAAATGTTACGATTTGATTCTTCTCAATTTTCATCAGTTTTTCACTCAAATTTGCCAGAAGAACTCGAATTTCTCCATGGCCCAATATAATTATTCCAGGAGCCACCCAAGTCTCTACTCTGGACTACTTCCAGGGGCTTCTGACTTCCCCATACAGCAGCTCTGGTATCTTTAATGTCAAACCAATGTCAACTATTATCTGTGATCCTGGCGATATGGTTCTCACATTCTTAAACCTAGCAGAATTTCTCAATTTTCTAGGATTTCCATCAGCATTTCTCATTGCTTCAAGCCAACAAGTTGGTATTGAATCAGGACAATGCCGTCATTGTAGATCTGGTTGATGAAGCTGTTTCTCCTAGTCAATGGAACTTCCCCATCTTTCTGATAAACCAATGGTAACGTATGACCCAATATGGTCAATTTATTATCCTTGTAGTTACATTTAACTTCATATTTTCATAGAACTCCAACTTAATCAGAATATCGTAGTTTTGATTGGCCAAAACTATTGCTGGAGCGGATACCACCAAGGATCTAAATTGAAATGTTAGTGCTCTATACACTCCACATGAGATGGTGGTATTTGGTCAGCAGTCCCAAATCTTATCTTGTGTTATGAATTGGGAAAGATCTTCATCCTCTTCACCAACTTGGTCAAAACAATATTAATGGGCGCTTCACTGTCAATGATCGCCCTCACCTATAATCAATTCACTAGTACAAATATATATGTACACTCAGAGTATTGTAAAATAGTATTTATTGAGTGTATAGCGGCATTACTAGCTGAATCAAGATGTAAATTATTTGCACCAATAGATTAGGAAACAATTCCTTGATCGCACTAAGGGGGATTGACAGGTTTGCCTCATCTAATCTGACTTTGGTCAATTCTTCTGAATTATTTGTGGATCAAATCTTGTCCACCAGTTGTCACACATACAGCTAAGCAACTTCCTTAATTATCTCAGGTTTTATACCCTTCACTCCAAATTTTGTTACCAAATTTACATCTAAATTGACTACTTGATTTAGCTGATTCTGCGCGTCTTCATCCATGAACAGATCACTGATGTCAATTTCGTTGTGCATAAAATCAGGAGAAACAGGGTTTTCTGCAGCCCTAGACTGTTCCCCATCTAGGCTGTGGTCCCTTTTCCTGACTCCTGTGTGGGTTTAAACTTTTTCACTTGGACCACATTAATCTGATTTTTACGTTTCTTGGAGTACACAGCGAAATGTCCTTTTCCTCTGCATTGGTAACAGACTTTTTCCTTCTTATTGATCCATTTAAACTCTTTGGGCTTAATCTCTGACATGGTTTGGTTATTCAACTCCTTGGAGCCCTTAGTTCCCTTCATGGGATTCAAATTCTGTACTGGATTCAATTTTAAACTTCTATTCAGAGCATCAAAGGCAGCTCATAATATTTTTAAACGATCCACCATATGATTGATAGTAATTTTTATCACAAACATAAAAGACATCATTTAATGAAGATTGTGATAGGGCTGAAGGGCCGCCTGTAGTGCAATACAGGAATCAAAATCATCCAGCACTTTTGTTCCAACAAAATCTGTGATTCTTGGTAGAAACAATCAGCGAAACTTGCTAAGGATTCATCCTTATGGTATTGAATGCCCATAAATTCTTGCTTGCGCTTTAACATGCCTGTGGGGCTTCCAAATTCCTTCATAGTGGCCGCCTTGGCCTCTGAATATGACCAGCTGTCCCCCTCTAAATGGGGCAACACTAGGTTCTGGCAATCAAACCAGGAAATTCATCACCATCAAAGCCTTTTGACAGACACCATATCCGTACATTGTCATAATTAATAATTAAAAAAATGCAGGGGCAGTATCCCAAAGGAAAGTAGGTAATTTCGGTGTCACTTTAAATTCCTCTGAGGTTTCTCTAGCCACCTCTCATGGTTCAGCTACTCAGCTCACTTGAGGAGTAATTTTGGGCGTCATCTCCAAAACACATGTGAAAGTGGGCGGCATATTTCTTGGGGTAGTCATCTTACCAACTGGAATCTGTGGAGACTTTTCTTTAGTGTTGGTCGCTGCATATGGCTCACATTTGCATTTGTGAGTCTTCAACTCCTTGACTTTCAAAAACAACTGCTCTATATTTGCGCTGAATGCTCTTAAATGAATGCAATCTTCTTCACACTCTATATTCAAGAATAAGACTTTCAAACTAAATCCCCTTATTTTTTCTTAAATGACATTACTTTTCCAAACAACTCATTTCTGAAACTAGTGACATTCTTGACCCCTTCCTTGATCTTGGTAACTCTCTCCTCCAAGGCAGCGAATTCACGATGATCTGCCAAAATTCAGGGCGTTCTGGTTTACAGTTGCCATTCCATCCAGAGTTTTCTTATTTCATCCTTATATGACATCATGTCCTAGTATCTTCTACTCAACTACACCCCTGTGATGAGCACAAATTGTTATAATTTAAGGGTTTCATGGATTCTTCTCAGCTGATAGCCCTTAAATTGATTAACTGCACAGGTTCAGTGTTGTGTAACTACCCACATTGTCTGATAATAATATATAATTGATTGATAATAGTATGGAGACTGATATCCCTAGCTGAATAAAGTACTAGTATTGGGTCCAAAATTTGACCAGTATTTCCCCTCGAGATACTTAAGATGACCTCAGAGAAATTCATTCCCTTATACCGCCTAACTGGATCCACGCTCAGATCCTCATTTATAGCTTCCCTCTGGTGACACGCTGTTGGCAGCAATCCCTGATTCAGCTTCTCTTCTATGGATCCACGCTCATATCCTTACTCTTTATCCTAAAGAGTCTCCTATTTAAAGCGCACAGCAATAATTTCCTTGGGAAAGAATAGAATGGTAAAGGTCCTGTGAAGTGTTGTTTTTATTAAGTTATTATTCGAGGAATTTATAGTGGGAATTCAGCGCCCAGCCCTCAGTTGGAACCTCATTGATGAAACAGCAGCCGTTGCCATTAAATTACTCATTGTCATTTCATCAGCGATGGTCTTCCCCATCATGGCTAAGATTCTATCGTTGGACATCTTCAAGACCTAAAATGGAATGAGACAGAAAACGTATCCCTAACATTTTCTTCTCAATCCCAGCGAACCAATTATTTTTGGCAAGTGACCTGCTTAGGTAATGGGATTTGATACCCATTAAGGCAAGTCATGAACCAATTGATTGATTCACTAGTTGCATGCAGCATCACTCGCCTCACAACTTGATCCTTAAATTCCCAATTGGTCAGTGATAAAACCTGACGAATCCCAATCGTTACACCTGATAGTTGTCATTGATAAACTATTAGATGCCTCCATTTTGTTGGCAACTCTGCACAACAAGATCTTAAGCATTCACCCAGATCAATACCTGACAGCTCTGACCCAGGAGAATTACCCAAAATCCCCCAAACATTGTTACCCAGAAATCAGGGTCAACTGATATCCAATTCACTTCGCTATAGGGAATTATCCCATAGTAACACCTGGTAACCTAGTCGGCTGGAAATAGGGGCAAAAATCTAAACAGCTTGCTTTCATGATAGACTGAAAAGATGAAAAACGAGAGGATGATCCAATCTGATTTGAGGAGTGGCCCACTTTTTTGACAACACGGTATGGCCCAATACTCTTTAGTCCCAGTTTTTTGCATGGTTGCTTTATTGGGATGTTTTTAGCATGTGCATCACAAGATCCCTTCCTTGTACGTTGGTCCAACTCGTCTCTAACCATCAGCATTCTCCTTGTAAGCCTGCATGGCCACATCTAAATTTATGCTCACCCCTGGTGTACTTTCTTGATCAA
>JAKSZP010014125.1:0-16431 GCA_022478985.1 Massospora cicadina | reverse complement strand
GACCTTCTGACAGCAATATACAGGGATTTTATGGCCCTATGTCCACCAACTACAAGAGAAAATTGCCTCTCTTCTACCCCCAACAAAATGGCTTTAACAACCAAGAATCTTGCAGAAACTATCCCAGTAGTTCCCACCCCTGTTACCAGAACCCTGGGTCTGAAGTCTATTCAGTGTGGTTTGCCGTTGGGATACTCCTAACCCCGACATTCCGCCACCATTTCAGGTTATCCTATTTCCCAGCTCCAAATCAAGTCATACGGTCAGCAACGCCTCTGGCATTATGGCTTGCTTTCTGGATGTTTACGCATCCTGACTGGCAGGCCAGTCTAAACTTCTTCTGCCGTTTCCATGACATTTACTGAGTAACTGAATTGAGCTATCATCATTTAAGAGGTAACTCGTCCGCTTTAACGCCAAAGCCAAAATATGGGGCTGGGCGTTATGCACCTCACCTGGACTACCTGGCATATCTGGCCTGTACCCAGCGTTGGTCCAAGGTGTGCTTTAGGTCAGGAAGGTCCTGCAACTTGACCCTTTAGACCTCCTGCCGCCCAGCCTTGTCATTGATGTTGGTGCCCTCAATTAGGTCATGTAAACTTGATAATCACATCGTGCAGTAATTAAAAGCAAAGTTGTGTCATCGTCTATATTGATGACATCATGGTGTTCTCAAAAACCTTCAACGAACATCTTGACCACCTGAAGGAGGTCTTTCAACGCTTACTTGAGTCAAATACCAAGTTAAAACCCTCAAAGTGTACCTTCTTTTAAAAAAATTGGATTACTTTGGACACACCATTTCTCAAGAGGGAATCCAACCCATACAACATAAGGTTAAAGCGATCTCAAAAATGCCTCCCCCTAAGAATTTACAGGAATTCGGTTATTTATAAGGATGATGGGGTATTATCATCAGCTCATCCTTAAGTTCGCCCTATTAAGTGAACCCTCATCCGCCTATTGACTAAGAACACCCCTTTCCATTGGGTCGCTCAATAGGAGGCTGCTTTGAGATGTTGAAGCACCTGTTACAACAACGTTCTATCCTGAGGTAACCCAACTATGGAAACCCCATTTATCTTGCTTACCAATACTCCAAACTATGCGATTGGGGCCATTTTAGCCCAAATAAATGAAAATGGTGTAGAACATCCTGTATCCTATTTCAGTAAGATGATGTCAAAGGTGGAACGCAACTACAACATATTGGAAAAGGAGTGCCTTGCCGTTCTGTTAACTGTAAAGCAATACCGCTCCTTCCTGTATGGAACTGCCTTCAAGTAGTTAAAGACCACGCTTCGTTGAAATGGTTACAGAATATGAAGGATCCTACTGGGTGGCTAGCTTACGGGTTTAAAGCTCCAGCAATATGACATGAAGATCAAACACCATGCCGGAACGCATCACATAAATGTTTTGAGTTAACTCAGCTTCCAGTCCTTCACTTGGATAATAACAAGGTGGAGAGGTTATATGACCTCTTAATGACCCCTGACAACTGGGAGGATGAGGATGATCCTTTCCAAAAAATGTTAGCCCGGCACACCCACAACGCTTATGTGGAGAGTTAGAATTTGTACAATCAGGTGGGGGCAAAGTGTCTGCCTTACCTTCGGCCCTCAGAACGTGTACCTGTTATCCTAGAAGCTCACTCCACCCTAGGTATTGGGAGCAAAGAAAATCTATGTTTGGACTAGAGATCTTTATTATTGGGAAGGAATTATGGAAACCATTGTCAAAGTCTTGGATGCATGCCTCACAAGTAAGAAGCAATTCAGTTTCAAGACTAGCCACCAATATCAGCCAACTACTTATCAACAACCGTTCCACACCATCAGCTTAGACGTAGTAGTTTTCATCCCTCAGACTTATGGTGAAAACAAATTTATCCTAGTAGGCATTGTGAGATTTTGAGGATTATCTTGCTTTTCAATTATAATCATGTTTTGATAGTCAAAAGGAGTTCCAGCTGATATATCCTTGACTATGCTATGTGTCTTATGGTATTTACTAACCATTTGGAAGCTCACAAAGCTAAACAATAATACTTGACTCTTTTAGCCCCTTTTTGGGTAATTTTTCCCCCTATAATCAGGAACTCTTTAGACTCAGGTAGTAATGACAAGCTCCCCTGAATGCTTGTCTACACTTCTTAATATAGAGATCGAATTAATGTAAGCCAATATAGAACAAAAATATGATTGGGTGGAAAGATTATAATTTTATTTTAGGGCCAAGAGTCGTTATTTTATACCTTTATGGTATCTCCTGGCCATACTCATCTATTATATGAGTTCATTAAAGCCATGCCAATCCGCTATGGATTATGGCAGTGGTTATCAATAATCTTCAAAATTGATTTGGCCATTGAATTAACTTAGTTACAATCATTTCAGCCTTATTGGAGGCACTACTACTTTCATATTCAAGAAGACTTTTAGGCTTAATATTAGAACCTCAATGGTGTAGATTTGCCTCTCAACCAGCCAAATTACGTTTTGTCATATAGCTGAAGAACAATAAATGGGTAGAAAAAACATATGAGTTTGAATAATGATTCACCCCTAATTGGGATGTCAGCAGGCCTCTCAATAGTACTAGGTACTCCCTATTTGGGCCATCCATGTGCTAGTACTACTGTGCTAATTACAATGATTGGGATACATAAAAACTAGAATTGATTAATCATAAATGCATTAGACTTTAAAATGCAATTTGTCTGTGCCGTAAATTCACTTTGTTCACCCAAGTGGATCCCATAATTAGCAATTTTAGTATTATATCATAGCTATTATTAGCTATGATAATCTGGTTGTTTAAAAGCATAAATGTGATTTTTGAGGTGAATTTGATTTATCAGATTATGCAGATAAATCAGGAAGTATCAAAGGATCCATCAATGGGAGTAATCTATCAGCATTGATGGTTTTCTTGAAGGGTTTATTTTCAAGTCAAACATCAAAATCTATCATAAATTGACCACTTTACTAAGTGGGTTGAAGCCGTGGCTCTCCCTACCTAAACGGTCAAGTCCACAGCCACATTTTTACAATAAAACATTCTCACCCTTCATGGCTGTCACCAAGTACTACTCTGCGACAATGGTAAGAACTTCACCTCCAGAGTAGTCAAAAATCCTCGCTACTTCCATGGGAGCTCAACGACTATTCTCAGCTCTGTATAATCCATCTACCAACGGGACTGTGGAGAGAGAAAATGGAATCTTGGTCTCCATTCTACGAAAAACGGCATCTTCTGATCCACTTCACTGGGATCAATTCCTACCCTGTGCTCTTATGGCATACTGGATTAATTATCACCATATCCTGAAAATGTCTCCATTACATGTCTTGTATGGGTGAGAACCCAGAATACCTGCTCTCTTAGATAAAGATGTTTTTCCTCTGGAGTTGAGGAACCTGAGAAATCCATTAGAAGATAGGCTCAGCGCATCATCCAGCTCCAATCTGAGGCTATGACCAATCTTGCTAAAATGGTGACTAAAGAAGGGCAGGCCGCCAATGAGTTCCAAGCCCTCTACCTTCCTTCCAAGCGTCTGACCTGGTTTGTAATATCATAACTGCATCACTCCTAGAATTGGTAAGCTTGGGTCAATATGGGAAGGCCTTTTCGTCATCACCTACAAGAGAAAAGCGGAGTATTCTATCAAATCCTTGTCTGCATGAATTATCATCAAGTGGGTATATGGCCGCTTCCTATGGCCCTATTTACCCCACAACATTCTTGAGGAGAGTGATGTCAGACAATTGCCCCCTCAGCTTTGAGGGAAGATTTTTGGGTGACAATAGGCCAAAAGGGATAATTTCAGACATTTACAAGTCTGATATGGGGATAAAAGAAGTTTAAGCAAAAATAATGATATTATTAGCCTAAAGACACTGGTCAATTATCAGTGGACCCCCTTGAATTTGGATAACACTTTATTGATACCTCTCAGGCAAATAGCACAAGTTTGAGAAGTCAGATTGTAACGACTATGTGACAGAATCAGGATTCCAGCTGAGGTTCCTCCCCATTCCTTTAACAACCTAGTAAACCCACCTATACAGGGACCACCCCCTTTTATAGCCTTGGAGGGGATCCCACAGGTGTAAAAAATTTCCCTCGTGATTATTGGATCAGATATATCAAATCTTTGACAAATAGTCTGATCCTACTGGCAACCAACTTTCCATCATTGTTCCTTAAAAGTGAGGCAAGTTTCCCGAGCTCTGATGGGTTAAATAACCATATTCCCTAATTTGGACCTTACTAAGCTATTTCAATCTTTAGAATTGAATCCCTCTAACCCTCAATGAAGGTTAAGTACTGAGTGGTATATAATGAGTGAGATCAATTTTGTTTCTGGCCCTGCAACTAATAAAAACTTTTAAAAACCCAATCTTTTTTATTTAAAAAGTATTGGTTTTAGTTCTAAAATTATTTTGTGAAAATTTGGATGTTATCAGCACCAGCGAGCATAAAACTTGCTGGATTTCCACGGGTGAGTTTAGTGCAATCAAGGTTCTCAAACTCCACCCCGCATGCTCCCAGGCAGTGCCTCACAGCCCATTAGTATTCCTCAGTCCAGCATTCATTTTGGCCTTCAGGTTAAGTATGGAAAAATTTTACTTACAATGATAAAGCCGTTATTGAAATGGCACATGGTAGAAATGCAAACCACCACTCTTATATGTTTTTTGCCCATACAGGGATACTTTGGACCTTGGATTCACATGAAAATCTGATACTGCCACTTCAGCAACTGTGCCCCTTGTCTTCAAGGGCACCCCTATCCCCACAACGCATACCCAGCTCCTCACAGACACCACTATTGTGGTTCAGTTCTCTGAGTTTCCCATCCACCTTCCCACCGCAGTGCTTCATCAGGAGCTGATGGATTGTTTGGCAGACTACAGCTCCAACCCTATCATATGATTTGTTGTCCCAAATGGAGCCACACGCATTGCCAGACCTCAGGCATTCACCACAATAAGCCCTGAGCTAAATAAAAAGATTGTTTATTCCCCCTCACACTATCATCCCTTATGCCCCCAACCATCCGTTATGTGCCCATGTCAAGGGATGGATGATAATTAGTACCTCCTGACTTAAGTTGGACCACTACAAAAATTGCCTTTCCTTTGCTGCTTCCACAGCACCAATTCAACACCCTCCAATCCACCAGCCTCCGATCCACCACCAACCCATGCTTTTTTGGTATATGATCCAATCCTACCCTCCTCTCCACCAAAGCCTGCTGCTATAGCCGCGCCTGCTTACCCAATCAGGCTCCTCCTCAGCCTAGTGCTAAAATGCTCCATCCAATTAAGAATTGGCTTGGACATCAGTTTGCTCCCATGCTTCCCCCAACCAATCCTCAATTGTATGCTGATACCTTAATTCAATCTATGCTAAACCCTAGGGATTTTTTGGTTGAAATTTGATGAATTAGGCAATTTCACTGAGAAACCATTATTTAAGTTGAGCAGTTCCTCAGTCAAGAATATGACGCCAAGTTCCCTCCCTCACTTATTTGCCCATGGCCAAATGCTGAATCATTCCGCTGTGATCACCAGATGGCTGTTGAAGAAGCTGCAAAACTATATTATGCCTCATACACATTTTGCTAAGTCAAGTGCAATGCTCACAGGATGGATTTTCTACTCCCAAAATCCCCCCACCCTTAATAAACTTACTAAAGATGCGCTGATCCAAACTCATAAAGCTGCCACCAAAGCTGTGCAAAATGTGGCTGTGTTAGCGCGGAATCCCAAAACCAAAATTACTCACACCAATATCACCATTTCTGTAAAGCTCCCTGATGCCTGAGTTAAAGCTGAAACCGCTTTGTCCACTTATGTCTCCACCAATCTTTATGCTGGCTGTTTTTCCAATACCCCACTCATCAAGGATATTGAACTGCATACTGCCAACGCCTCACCATCCTTGCTCTCCTGTAGCATGCTCTCTGCTCTGGGTAAAGAATCTAACAAGGATGAGATCTTTAATCTCCCCTCCTCTTGTGCATAATGGTAAAAGCAGTTCGCTGCTTTCCTCCTGGTTGGTTATGCTATCGCTTTGTGTATTTCATCCATTCATTTTGGGCAGGTCAAATAATTATTGGTTTTGTTTTACTTTTTGTATCTCTTTAAGCTTTAGAACTGTTCATCCTCTGTTCAGCGTACTTTAAATAAGTTTTTAGATTAGAAATTAAACCTGGTAGTCATGAGACTACCGGTAGACATGGAATCATGGGCAGATTTGTGCTTTGGGAAGGAATAAAGGGTTGGTTAAAAATGTTGTCAAAGCACAAGTTATTAATGTTCTCATCGTCTGTTTTCTTGCTAGCTAGCCATACGCTTGATCTGAGTCGCTTTGAGGGCACGCCGGATGATCCAGGTATCATATATGTGGGCCACTTGAGCGCTGATAGGGTTTCATCAATCTTCAAATGGTTGCCATTGTCTAAGTTCTCAGTTGATTTCTTTGATTTTAGTCTCCAAAAATAGGCCTGTTGACGCTCTGCATAGGATTTGCCAGTTTTCAGTTTAAAATTTTTGGTTCAAGTTTTATTGCAAATTTTTAGGTCAAGGCATTTCAAGTGTTTGAGTTCAAATGTTGTTGTTTTTTCTGTGAGTGCTTCTGGTACTTGAAATTGTGTCATTGGAGAGATTTAGTTCTGAGGATTACAACTCACTTTGTATTTTTGCTATTGGACTTGTAGTTCCCAAGATAACTAAGTTTTAGTGGAGCACTTTGGAAATTTATGGTGCAAAAACACTCTCACGCAGACAAAGCCTAGAGGTGACTGAAGTCAGTTGTCAAAATTCTCAGTACTATTGGTGGAAGGGGGCCGAGTGACTCTATCACTCTAACACCTGGTTTGCTGGGATTGGTTGAGCGGTTTATGAGATAGTGGTATGCTGAAAGTACTTTATAACATAACGGTCAACTTTTGCAAAACGTGCAGATAATACATTATATTCATTTTAAATTCCATGTCAAAAAGAGTTTTTAGGTTTATATGGCTAAGGGTGATTAGTCAGGCAGGTAAAACTGCTTCCACCCTAGTGTAGGTTTTGAGTTTGAAACTTGTACTGGCTAGAAAATTCTCAGTGTGATATTTTTGTCCAAAGGTTGACCTACCTCAAATATTTTTTTTGTTTTTTTAGGTTTATATGTCTGTAAAGCCAAAGCAAATTGATAAAAATAAGTGATTTGGGGTATGTTACCGGCAGGTTGAGATGTAATCAATCTCATTTTATATATTCTATTTTTTAGTACTAGATGGTCCCAACCCAAGGGGGGAATTCATCGATGTTTATTAAATTATGCCTGGGCTCCTAAGAGCCTGAGGCGAGGGAAGGGGAGGAGGAGGCATCGAGAAATGGAGGGGGGTTTGCGCGCCAGAGCAATGCTGCAGTGACAACTGAGCGGGGGAGGGTTGGCAACATAGTGCAGACCTTCAGGGCCATATCAAAGTGTACCTGAAATTGGGTGATCATGTGTGGAAGGGTCCACACCTGCTGGTCAAAGGCAGCACGAAGGAAGGATTTATGGATGGTCCAGATGGCTGTGGCATAGGCGAGGACATGGAGGGGTTGATGGCAACCAGGCAACGTCTGCTCGAACATGAGGTCTTGCACAGGGTGTCCAGACCAGGGCTGAGCATGGAGGAGCGCGCGGGCCTTTGGCCAAAATGCGGTGACACCTGGACAGGTGAAAAAATGATGGAAATGGGATTCAATAGGCTCCGCACAGTGGGAGCAGCTTCAGTGCTGGAAGGTAGGGCCAGTCCAGTCCCCTGTCCTGTATGAACAATGGAGCACCCTCCATAAGGTGTTGGACACCTTTGCTGACAGAATGGGGTGATAGACGTCTTTCCACAATTCCTTAAGGTTGAACCTCACGGAGGGAGGGAGGAGCTCAAGGAGTCTTGGGCGGATGGGAGGACGATCTTGGGGGTTGAGGCGAGTTGTGACAACTTTTCCATTGTGCACAATTGCATGGCAATGGGGGCTGAGGCTAGGGCCGTCCCTTCTGTACAGGAAGGCATGGTGGATCTGCGCGCCTACTCGTTTCAGGGCAAGGAGAGCCTGGTTCCAGTAGGGGAATGAGGATGGTTTCAGGCGATGGCCTGGGTGGTTTGTGAGCCACTCCCCTAATGAGGTCAGAGATGCTCTAGAAAGACCCAGAGCTGCTGACACTGACTGGCGGAGGGCGGGAGCCCATTGGGGCATGGGGGTCGCGTTCCAGCAGATAATCGGCCATAGGAACTTCTGGAAGATTGTGGTGGCATTGGATCGCGTGTCCAGAAGCCCTAGGCCCCCTTCATTGCAGGGTTGGGCAATGGTTGAGAGGGCCATTGGTGGATGGTTTGAGCCCCAGATCCAATAGCGGAGGAGTACATTGGGCCGCGTATAAAAGGCATCTGTGAATGGGCAGACGTGCGCTAGGAACCAGACTTTGGAGAGGAGGAACACATTGGCCATCAGAGCTCGACCCTGGGGGATGATGTGCCACCAGTTCCAGCTGGCAATCCTGGAGTTAACTGCTGCGAGGAGCAGGTCCTTATTGTCTTTTAGCGCAACTCCTTGTTGGTTGATGAGAACGCCCAGGTGACGGAAGGTACCGCGCACAGGTTCAATACCAAATGGTGGGGGGAAGGTGAGGGAGCCGACCTGTACAACTGTTGTCTTAGAGGTGTTAAACATGCCGTTGGACGCCTTGGTGTACCTCTCAATGGTCACAGCAGCGAGGGCAACATCCCCAGGGAAGCCAAATGCAATGGCGGTGTCATCTGCAAATGCCATGGTGCGGGTGGGGGCTTTACCTGGGACCAAAATCCCTGTTAGCTTGTCCTGTAAGGAGGCCAAGAGGGGGTCGAGGGTGATGTTAAAAAGGATAGGGCTCATGGGGCCCCCTTGCCTGAGACCTTGTCCAACTGGTACTGCCACTGTAAAACCCATTGGCTCCAGGACTCTGGTGTGGAGCTGGTCATAGAGCGCTGATATCAGCGCCTAGCTGCGGGGGGGGGAAGATGGAAGCGGGCCAGGGAAGCATCAATATACTTCCAGGCCACCCAATCATATGCTTTCTTCATATCCAGGAGAGCCACAAAGCCATTCACCTTACGAGAGTTAGGAGTCAAAGTCACGTGAAGGTCATTATAGTTGTACCATAACGACCTCCCCGGAATAAAACCGTGCTGGGATGGGGAGAGGCGAGGTGACACTCATTGGTGATGCGGTTGGCCAGAAGCTTTGTGAAGAGCTTGTGGTCTGTGTTGATCAACGCTATGGGGCCCCAGTTCTCCAGGTTCTCACGGTCTGACTTCTTGTAAATGAGGGTCGTGATTGAGCCTCTGGAGTCAGGGAGGACCTCGCCATTTACCAAGAGTGCAGCGAAGAGGTCGCGGAGGGTTCTGACTATCACCGCATGTTCCAGAAGGTACATCTCGAAGGGTATTCCGTCTGGGCCTGGGGCTTTAAGCCGTGGGGATTTCAGAAGGGTTTCCATCACCTTCTGGATGGAAATAGGCGCCAGTAGAGCCTCATCAGCCCGTGGGTCAATGGGGGCTCTGGAGCCCGCCATAGGAAGTCTTGGATGTCTGATGGGTCCACCTGGGTGGCATGGAAGAGGCTGGAGTAGAAGCGGTGTAGTTCCTGCGTGATTTCCTCCTTATCCGAAGTGGTTGTAGTGCCAATCTTCAGTGCAGTAATATCCTGCGCTGTTGACCGGGCTTTCTGTTTCTAAAAGAAGAAGCGGGTTGGGCGTTCCCATTAAGCATAGTAACGAGATGTTGTAAAGTTTGCTGCCCGTTCTTCCTGCAGTATGAGCTCCAAGCGGAGTTCTTCCTGCGCCGCTTCCCAGTCTTCCAACCATCTGGGAGAGGGCGAAAGCTGGCAGTTTCGCTCCAGATATCTGATTATGGCTTCCGCCCTTTTGACTCTGGCGCGAGCTGCGGTCATCTGGGCTTTGGCACAGTTGTAAGCAACGCGGGTGATGCCCTCCTTGGTCACCGCCCATCTAGCCTTGTGGTCAAGCAGGTGGGGTGGGGGGAGGTGAGAGTCTCCCGGATGGTCATAGACAGCTTCTCCTTAGTGAAGGGGTTGTTGAGAAGATCTGGGGCAACCCTAGGCCAGAACCTAAGCGACGGTCTAAGTGTGGTGGTGAGGACAACGGTGAGTGACCTGTGATCACTCAGATGGTTGTCACTAGAGATGTGAGAGGAGACGCGGCCAATTAGCAGGGGGCCAATCAGTGCCATATCTATGCGTGACGCTGACTGAAAAGCTCCTTTATCATACTGGATCCTAGTCATGCAACCTAGGCCAGACGCGGAGGGTGGAAGCGCATCCATAAAGCCACTCAGGCGAAGGAAATCCTGGAGGCGACTTGATCCAGGGCGTTCCTTTACTGCAGGGGGGTAAGAGTCACGGACGCGATTTAGGGTTTGTTGAAATCTCCTAAGAGGACTGTATTTCGTGGGAGATTGAGTTGGACGAGCTCTTCCAAGAGCCAGTTTTGCTCCTGACCTGCATTAGGCAGGTAGACGCTTGCAGCAAAGAAAAAGAGAATTCAGGAGTGGTGAGTTTGGCCAGTATGAGGCGGCCACCTAGATATTGTGAATAAGAATGGGTTTTAACCCGGGGATTCAAAACAATAAGGGCGACATGGTTTGTCCAGAAGGAGTTGCCTCCAAACTGTTCATTACATGCAGATTGTTCGTGGGGGAGGATATGGGGCTCCTGGACAGCAGCGATGTCAATTTGTGCTGACCTGAAGTTGCGGAGGAGGCGGGCTCTCCGCTTAAAGTCCCGCAACCCATTCGCGTTGATGGATTGCAGGACCAGGGTGCTGCCATGGGGACTCATAGATGTTCCCCTCCATGTCCTGGGGGGTTGCCAGCGCTTAAACCTGCTGCTTTGAGGCGGCTAGTTTTGAGTCCTTTAGCTTGACTATTAGCTGCAATCCGTGAGGAACGTCAAGGGTTCTGAGGGGAAGGAGAGGGTGGGGGGGCGGAGGACTCAGTAAGCCAGCCTAGGATGCTGCCCCCGCTCCGTTGCAGGGGAAGGACCTGAGGGTGCTCAACGGCGACCTCCGCGGTGTCCCCATTTGATGAGTCTGAGTCCATATTCACTTTCTCCAACACTGCAAAGGAGCTGCGCGAAATGGACTGTGGGGTTGGGGTAGGACTCTTTGAGGTGGCACTTCTACCACAGGCCGCGGGTTGCCAGTCCATGCTGGTGGGCATAGCTCCATTGGGAGCTGAGGGTTGATGCGATAAATTGCTGGTAGAGGTTGGTGGGGGTGCCGCGGATCCCTGAGTGGGGTGGCTGACGAGGGGCGCCCTGTGGGAGATGCCTTGCGCTTGGTGAGAGAGGATTTGACTCTGGGAGATTGGAGGGGGTGCCCACTGGAAGGGGGGCATGAGCGCGAAGGTATCCCGTACCATTAGTGAGGTTAGATGTTTCAACTGCTAGGCGTAAGGCCTCAGGGGACAGGTCTTGAACGGAAACCCATTGTGTGGGTTGTGGAATTGCTGCTGCGGTCACGTGGGATCGTTTTTGGCCTGGTTTAGACCCTGGGTGGTGGCTAAGAGGGCTTGTTTTCGAGCTGTGCAGCCACTATACAGGTGTCCAAGGGCGTTACACCATGAACACCGGGGGCGCGCCTGATCAGGGTCGACAAAAAAGATCTCAGGGCATGCCCCAACTACCGCCACACGAGGAATAACCTCAATGTTGCGGGATATAGTGGGGGAGGGGATGAACGACGCCCTAGAAGTGCGAGCTCTTTGAGTGGGAGCATAGTAAGAGGGGACGCTAAAGTCCACTGAAAGAACAGACCCAAATTCCATTAAACCACGATGAAGCGCCAGTTCAAGAAACTCAGGATCAACAGTCGTTGGTAGGTTGGAAAAGTAACCCATGAATTTTTCTCCAGGTGAGAGCGTGTGCAGGAGATGCGAAGAGATCCACGCGGAATAATGACCTGGAGGGTGGCAGCATGGTCAGCTTCAGTGAAGCCCACATCGATGTAGTGGCCCTCCACTGATTCATGGATGGTGGTGTTAATTGGAAATGTCTCCGCGATCGCTGCAAAGTATGAGAAGTAATCCTCCATATAGAACTCAACAGGGTTATTCCCATAATAAAGGTGAATTGCGTGGGAGAGGGTTGAGCGAGGCAGAGCTTTTTGCGCTCTAGTTTCGGCCCATTTCTTCTTAACATCATCAATAAACGCCACTTCACGGGGATCAGCTTTGGGTAGCGTTGGTGCCAGAGGTTTTTGCCACGCCCCAGTGTCTCCTTTGGTACATTTGTGTTTGCTTTGAGCTGCAATCGCGGATTGAATGCAAGCTGGTGGTTTGGACAAGTTTGTGGAGTTCCCCAGTTGCTGGAATGTTTGAGCAGTTGCTGGCGGCATATTGAATTGAGGGGCGGATTGTTGGGCCTCGCTAAATTGGGGAGGCCCATCCAGATTGGAATTAACTCCAGCCAATTGGGAGGAGGGCGATGTTTCATCACTATAAAATCTATTTGGGTTAAATTTAGCCCGAGTATTTGCTGTGATTTTGTGGGCAAAACTCACTGGCTGATTGGTGAATTGGTCGTTTTCAGCATATGGAGATAAAGTGCTGAATTGAGAAGTGCCAATTATGGGGCTTAGATGGGACGGGTGGGATTGGAACTGGTTTGAAGGTTTGAAATCCAAACCATTTGAATCCCCATTGGGAAGAGTAGATTGTCCCAATTTGGTGCTTAGTGAACCAGAATGTGCGGCTAATTCAACCTTACATCTGAGGATTTGGGGGCCAGGTAGCTGGGTATCGCCCCTCATGGGGGGAGCCAGAAACACGGCGTCAGCAATAATAGATGGGGCTGAATTAGCTGACACAATGGGGGAGGTGAATGCCTGGATGGGCTGAGTTGCATTCAACTGAGCAGGCGCCATTAAAACAGTGTGGGTGATAGCCTCCTTGGTTGGAGGGGGCCCAGCGGGTTGGTGGGAGGTAGCGCACACAGAGCCGTTGGGCGTGCAGGTTGCAGAAGTGCGATCAGGTGAACTGGCGCTAGTTAAAGTAGCTCCAGGTTGGGAGGTGGTGCCTGCTTTCATGGCCGCTGCTTGAGAGCGGGTGATTCTGGTTGACCCTGAGTTGGGTAACTGGGGGTTGCTTCGTTTGGAATGGTGCTGGCTCGTTTGGCTGAGCCCGCGGGTTCTTTTGCAGGGTTTACCGCCATATTTGCTAATAGTTTTTGTAAATCTCTTTAGTGGAGCTAAATTTCTAGGTTGAATTGATTTTCAAAAAGTGATGCTTAGCAGAAAGAGAGCCATTTTATATATTTCTAGTTGGGTGCCATGGTGAATAACTAGAAGTAATATATTCCTATCAATTAAGAACTAAATACAAAATAAGGGTACAGGGTGAAGTAATCAGCAGATAACTAATTATATAGATTGACATAGGCGTTGAGGCTTAAGGATTCAAAAACTTGCTAATTATAGTATAAATATTTTGGTATAAAAATATAGAATAAAATTGAATGATTGGTCATATTTAGTAGCAAAATTTCCCTCACTTGACCAAACATTTGAGCATAAAATATGAGTGGTGTAAAATTAGGCAAACAAGAAGCGATCCATAAGTCCAGTACATGCTTGCTGACCATGTTTGATATTTACTACAGAAGCTGTGGCCAGCATATAAACAAAGGTAATTAAATGATGCCTTTTCCATGTTTTGTGTAAGATTAGATGTTTTTCAAAGAAACCTTAATTTCCCCTTGGTTAGGATAGCCAGCATCAAAGGTATCAATAAGATTTGATTTGGATTGACATAAGAGTGGGTGAACTTTGCCTTATAGACCCTTAGGTATGGTTGAGTCAATGTTTGTTCCTAAAAAGGCAATATGGACAGGTTCTATGGTAAAGCTGCATCCAGATTGTAGCAGAATGCCCTTAAATTCAAAAATTTTACTAAGTAAATTCAGAGCGCACTCATTTCATCACAATTTAAAATGGGATAACTTCCTTCTTGTGGATAAATTAACAGTTTTAAATGTGGGCACTTAAGCTCTGGTTGGTATGGGGCTTTATTAACTTCCTTCAATGGAAGCCTTGGAGGCACAGCATGTAAATTATCAACTAGTATATGGCTCAATGCTGCTGAGTGGTATAATTGTGGGGTGGTTCCTGCTCCACTCTAGGTCAGGTTTTGATTTAAACAGGTTCAAAACCATCACAGGATTAAAAAACTTGGCGTGGTATCTTTGTCCCAAGGTTGACCTGCCTCGTTTACTTAATTTTTATATGATTCAATCCTGAGGATAATACTTAGAATTATTATACCATAAATCATAATTGATGCTGTTGTATGAACTAAGCGCGTAGTCTCATTAGGCATCTTGAAAAATATCTGGTTTGTCAGCAGGACTTGAAATGAAGGGTAAGCTTATTTATGATGGCTGCAAAGGTGTAGCATCCTGACTTTTGGTACCATGCTACATGGCAACGCTCTTTATCCAAAAATTCTTCTTAGTATATAAAGTGGAAAGTATTGCCCCATATCCAAAATATCATTCTCAAAGGTGGCTATGAGTCAATATTTTCTCATGAAAGAGGCACTAATAAAAATCTCATTTTGTCATGATGTAAAACTATTCCTGTATCAGACAACCCTTATAATATCAAACCACAGTGGCAAAGAGCTATAAGCTTCTAGTGTTGTAGTGGAGCTAGGGCCCACTGTTCCATATACTTTGCAATGAGCAATATCAAATGTGATTCCAAGTTTATTCATTAAAGCTGAGTAAGCTATGTTGATGAGTTCTCCACTCTCTATAATTGGCAAATTTATTAACTTTGTCCATGCTAAAATCAGCATAAGTACACTTGTCGTGGTCAACTAAGCCAGTAAGAATATGTACAGTAAGAATATTCGCTTGGCTCAGGGCAAATAGGTTTTAATTTGTCTGTGGCTGCAGAGGCATAGCAAACCTTTTGTCCATATTATATCAGAAATTCTTCTTATGAGATAGCGTTAAGTATCGTTCAGTCCTTACCTGTTGTTTTTTGATCTTTTTGGCATAAGTAGACTATCCCTTTTCAACTCCCCCAAATCTTTTTTAAAAAACGTTGTCTATGGTTATTTATTAAAAAATGAATAATAGATTCCTTCTTAGAGGGTTAAGTTTTTGAGTAAAAATTAAGGGAGCAGCATCTGAGGCAATTGACTATTTTAATTATGGTGTTTTTAAAATTAAAAACAGGCAACATGGCCCTAACAAGCCATTCTAAGGCTCACAGGCATGGCAGAAAGCAATCTGAGTATTAAATAGCTCAGAACCTTAGCCCCATACAACACTTGATCTCATAATAAAAATGGTCCACAAAGGCTTATACTTCATCACAAGAATTTAGTTTGATAGGATGGAAAGCGGTTTTCTGACCTACCATCAATTCTGCCTCATCTAACTCATCAATAATCACAATTTTGTATTGAGTTAGACATATCAACTTAAATTTTTTTAAATTAGTAACTCCTGGATGTAAGGGCCTAAAATATTCATTAACGTGGCCAGTTTGGCCTGTTCATTGGTGTTTCCCACATTTAACTTGAATAAATGCATGGAGGTATATTATCCCTGCTTATTGACTTTGGGCAGGCTATTAAGGTTAACGTGATGGGAAAGTGTAACGCTTTGTTCTTGAATGAATTTGGAAAAATCCCTGGAGTGACCAATATGGACTCATTGTGTTGGAACTAACAGAAGCGGCAGCATCAGTAGCAGGGCTAGTAATAGCAGTGCTAGGATAGCAGCTGGTATAGGTACAGTAGCAAAAATACTAAGCAAGTAAGCCACCTTGGGCTCCATGTGATTTTAAGGACAATATCTTATGGATGATCTAAGACATGATTATGGCTACTCCACAAGTGGTATTTTTAATTTCTTGGCAGAGTTTTCACTAAATTTATAAAATGGTATCATTCCACCTTATATTTTAGTTATCTTTTTTCTTATATTTTTATACTCGATTTTAATAGATTTTTATATAAGATTTCTTGCCTTGGTATTAGACAAGGATATGTAAAGTGTTCACCTTTACATATAGATTGGTAATAGTGTGAACTTCCCCTTTCATTGATAGATCAATGCCATCAAGGGTACATGGGGTCTTGGGGTCTCCTCATCGCTCATTAGGTTTTTCTGATCAAATGGGAATAAATTGAAAAATAAGCACATGTGATTAGAGCTTGACTTTCCTCCTTATAGTCTGGTTTAACATATAAAAAACTTAGGGGATCAGGATGGCAAAAGTCACCATGGTATGACATTTTGTGGTTTGGCATAATAGCAGAAAGGGTACCAAAAGTGACCCCTGTAGTTAGCACCAGTTGTAATCAGCACTTAGGCATCA
>JAKSZP010014124.1:0-16498 GCA_022478985.1 Massospora cicadina | reverse complement strand
GCACGGTGCACAAGGCCAGCGCCTGGGAACTAGCCGTTAGTGCCAAAGTCATCATAGCCAGCAGAGGGTGCTGGAGCAATAACAGCTTAGGCATAGAAAGGCGAGTTTAATGATAAAAACCCCATTAGAAGCAACACAGTGCACATATCAAAAGGGGAAAAGTGACCCATGTTGGAGGGAACCTGGGCGAACAAATGGTGCACGAGGTGAGAGCTGCAATGTACTTGCAATGGCAAGGGTAACGGAATGTGAGACCTCCTCAAAAAGGTTTGCACACAGGAGCATTTAAAATATCATAAAATTCATAAAAAATTTAAATGGAAAAGATTTATTTAGGAAGTCAACCAACAAGGAATGTTGGTTGGTGGAAACACATTAAAGCATCATTGGGGGAAAACGGGGCTTGCTGCAGTGGACCCAAGCACTGACCCACGAATAGGGCAACGCTCTCATCCAAATTTGTTAAATAAGCCAAAACTGACTTCACTCGAGTTATCAGTTGAAGTTGTATTCGACCTGAATGCGTTATTCATAAATGGAACAGGTTTAAAAACCCTGTTCCTCAACAAACCGAACCAAACCATCTTCATTCATTATATAGGCATTCGTTTTAATGCCTGAACCTTAGTAAGGGACTGGGCTTTTGGCACCCCACTAGTACCAACCTGAGCACATTTTACCCATACCCAGCGTTGGTCTAGGGTATGCCTCAAGTCAGGGAGGCCCTGTAGCTTCACCTTTTTGGCCTCCAGGCGCCCAGCCTTATCTTTGGGGTTGGTCCCCACTATTATGTCATATAAACATGACAAAACTTTTCCCTTTTTCTCATCATTTAATTTATGTTATTCAGGATGATCCTGTGTGCGGACATCTTCAAGGAGGTCTCGCGCTATGTTAAACATTCCATTTTGTATATGATTAGGCTATTCTCTTGTGCACCATTTGGTCGCCCAGGTTCCCTCCAACCTGGGATTCTTACCCCTTCTTCCCTAGTGCACCGTGTCATTTTTGGTTGGGTTTTTATTATTACAATCACACTTCTAAACTTAAGTTAGTATTGCTCCAGCACCCTCTGCTGGGCTCTAGTACCCTGTGTTAACGGCTAGTTCCATGGCGTTTGGCCTGTGCACCAAGCACTACCACGTTAGGAAACAGGAGAGTCATATACACTCTCCTTATAGCATCGAGGTTAAAGTTTTTTTTAGTTTTTGACCGCATGGACTCTAGGACGGTTAGAGGAGCCCGTAATTTGTAGCCTTAGAGTGTAGAGTCGATGCAGGGATCTTGTTGAGTGCTTCCTTGATCTCCCAGATTGAGGTAAACCCATTTATCTGCTCAATCATATGAAGTTGAACCTCAGGGTAGGATATGAATGCAGATATGACAGCAGTAATAGCATCATCCAGGGTGATATGATTTGTAGTGATTAATGGTTGTGCTTAGGCATAAAGCCAGCTGGCAAACTCCATGCAGCTTTCTCCTTTATTCATCTGAATACCCATGAACGCCTGTATTTGGTTGGCCAGGGTTTGATTGCTGCTGAACTCTTGGTTAATGCTGTACAGACCTGTTCCCAGATGTTGTACTCCTTCAAGTGGGGGGTCATGATCTCCTGGGCAGTTGTTGGGATTTTTGCCCATATTTCCAGCCTTCTAGATTACCAGGAAACGCTAGGGGATCATTCCCTAATGCGAGGTGGATTGGAAATCGGTGGACCATAATTTTGGAGTAACTATGTTTGGGGGATTGTTGGGACATTCGCCTGGTCATAACCATTAGTAATCGATCCAGATGAGTGCTTAAGATCTCATCAGGCGGAGTTGCCAATGAAATAGGGCATCTGATAGTGATTAAATATCAGGTGTACCAATTGGGATTGGTCAGGTTTCATCACTGACTGATTGTGAATGTAAGTAGTAAGTTGCAAGGCAAGTGATGCCACCTGCAACTAACAAATCGATAATTTGGTTTGTGACCTGCCTTAATGGGTAATAAGTCCCATTACCTAAGCAGGTCGCTAGCCAAATATGGTTGGTTAGCTTGGATCAAGAGGAAACATTAAGGACACGTATTATGACTCTTTTCATTTAGGCCTCGATGATGTCCATTGATGGAATCCCAGCCAGGATGGGGAAGACCATCGCCACTTAGATGAGTATAGGTGATTCAACTGCAACGGCTGCCGTTCTATAAAAGAGGTGTCAACTGAGGGTTAGATGACCAAATCCCCACTATAATTTTCCTAGAATTCACTATAAAAAACAGTTAGATATTACTACAGATATATAATTCTATAGTTTTTCATCCAGTATATAAAATAAATTTAAACTTTATCAGCTTTCAATTTTTCTATTCTTCTCAAAAGTATTATTGCAGTGTGCAATAATTAGAAGACTCCTTAAGGAAAGAGAAAGATCTGAGCGGGGATCTAGAGAAGAAGGAGAAACAATCAGGGATTGCTGCTGACTGTGTGTTGGGTCAAAGAGACTGTCACCAGGGAATCTCAGAGAATATTAGGTTGGAAAGAATGAGAGATTGAATCCCTATATCAAGACATCTCAAGTATTTTGAGTGGGAATACTGGCCGAGCATTGGGCTGAGATCTAAGAATTCCACTCAACTACGGATAATAGTCATCATAGTATTATCAATCAATAATATCAACTACTATAAAATGCAGATTGATTATAAAAGAACCGAACCTGTGCAGTAATAGATTTATAGGGATTATTTGCCAATAACAATCAAGACCTATACTATTTTACAGCAGTATTATCTAGGCAGGAGATGATATGCTTTACCTTCTGCTGGTCAGTGGTATCCTCCATGCTAATCTCATATGCGTACAGGAAGGAGGCAATGCTTTCATGGCCAGGTAAGAACCTTTCTAAAACTAGGTTCAAAGTTACCAACAAGAGGAGTAAAGAGGGTGTTAACACAAGGGTTGGGCGCTGGCTCCAAGATCATAGTACACGTAGTCGTGAGGTGCCTTCTGGTTCAGCCACTGCTGTAGGACCTCAAGGTCCTCCTGGACATCATCATAATTCTGGTTGAGGGAGGAAATGGAAGCCTTATTAGCGACTTGCTCCTTTAGAGATTGTATGTTGGCGCCCTGAATGTGAAGCTGGTTTTCAAGGGTAATCAAACAGGTTTCAAACCCTCAACAAGTTTGTTCAAGCTGAGGTATGCTATTATTGGTAAGTTTGGTGAAGGCATTGAGGTTGTCCATTTGTCTGCAAGGGCGTCAATGGAGACCCTAGGGTCGAGGGGGACTCCATCCACTTGGAGTTTGCATACCTGAGCTACGTTCCAAATTTGATCACGTAGGGCAGCTAAGGCTTTTATCACATCCTTCCGCCATGGGTCCTCAGGGTCATCAGCGGTGGGAGCTGAGAGACTCAGGGGCCCAGAAGGTCCACAGGAACCCTCTGGTCCTTCAGTCCTACACGCCCTTTGGGGCCTTCAGCCCCCCTATGCCCTTCAGGACCTTCACCACTGGAAAAGTAGTCATGGGAGGTCAGCTCTTGATAGTGTTGTTGTAGGGCTCATACCAGATCATTAACTTTGAGGAGGCGCTGATTCCATGTTGCCTCAAGAAGTTGGACGTTCTGACGCAGCTGGTCCTCAAGTAACCAGAGATCTGGTGTCTAATACAACAAATTTTGTCTCAGCCCTCGTCGATCAACTGTTGGTTATCAATATTGGCCTCATAGTTGCCATGAACAAAGGAGGAGGCTGCATTATAAAAATCGACAAGGTGAATTTGTTATGCCTGGGTGAGAATCAGTTGTTGGGAGATCTCTTGATGGTACAACCTAACTAGTTGGAGCAGGTGATGAATAGCTGGGTTAGCAAAGTTGTGAAAGTAGCGTTTGGGACCCAGTGCAAGTTCTTTTGACAGCATCTGGGCTGAGTCATAGAGGTCCCACATGGTAGAGGGAATGGAAGAGGCACAGGAACAGCTGGAGCGAGCACCCATGGAGTAGATGCCATTTATAAGTTGTTGGACAACATTGTTAAGGATTTCATACTGAAGTTGTTACTGACTTCCATCAATAGAGGGCAGGGAGAACTGGAATGTGGTCCAGAAATCTAACCTTTCAGGTTGCGTGGGTGGTATTTCATATTGCAAGGTACTAACCCATCTAGCAACGCTCCTTGACTGACCATCAGAAAAGTCTTCAGGTCTTCTATTATTATCCATTGTTTGTGATAGATGTTTTCACTTTAGACAGCTTGGAGCCCCCTGTAGTGAGCACCACGTTTATTGGCGTCACAGTTCTCTAGACTGTCGCTGAGGTCTGATGGTGGCTTGAAGCTGCAAATTTGCAAAAAGGTCAATAAGGAAATGAAAAAATGGTTAAAATATCAAATACATTATTAGGCAAAAAGGTGTTGATATTTATAGGGTTAGTGGGAACACAGTGCCTCGAGGATTGTCACAACCCTATCCATTCAGGATCTTTCCTGATCTTCCAGATTGACCGCCTGATGGGCATCCTCTATGTATTTCGCCGCCCACCTGACCAAATCGGTGAAAACTCCGCCCCACATGACTCAGGAATTGGGGATGAGAATCCTGAAGTCATCTTCATTTGGATAGGTTTGAGAGTCAATGTGATACGGCTCAATTTAGAAGTGGGGAATTTAATTTGTTTGCTATCTCAAATTCCAACAACATACATAGCGGTTTCACCAAAGGAAGTCACAACTGAAGTACACAGGTTTTTTACAAACTTGTTTAAATTTTAAAAAGTTGAACCATTGTGTTGAATGGTTGACTGGATCTAAATCGTCGTTTATTATAAACCAAAGATATCCTAAGTATATCTGAACTTGAATTTGTGGCCTAGCAATTTCACTTAATTATATTTGACTATGATGACATGGGCTCGAGGGCTTTGTTGGTTAGGTCAAACCTAAATTTAAGTTTTGATTTAATGACTTGGGCATGTGGGCTTTGTTGGTCTATGTTGAATTAGTTTTTAATGTCAGTTGAGTTTTCAATCGAATTAATTACTAATTAGTGATACAAATCGCCTTGGTATGTGCTGCTGATTGCATGTGAAAGTGAATTGGTTCAGCTATTTTGAAGATATGACGAAATGCCATCTTAAGGATGATGATGGTGTTTACTCTGACTCTGAGGCTGAGCATGATGCCCTGAGTCAAAGTATTTGTAGATGTCATTACAAACTTTTTATGTGGCCAAGGGTCACTGAAAGGTAAGGCGTCATGGGTAAGAGGTTAACATCAAACCCTATAAATAACCCTTTCATTTACACTAATAAAATACCTTTTAACTTCTGGATTAAGTTTTGATTTTATCTTAAAACCTTTTTGCATTATCACTTTATTTTATATTAAAGTCTATTTTCACTTGGGATCAGTAGGATCAGGGCAGCGGGCCATCATCCAAGTGAAACGACTGGGTATACAATTAAAGTATTACCAAAAGCTATATCATAAATTCAAAGCACCATCCTGTCCATTATCCTCACACAATAGATGCTCAAAGCTGAAGTTTCCACCAAACAATGAACCAGCCATCAGGTGAAGCCCAAATCTTCAACACATTGAATATCTAAATTTTCCTCAAAAATGCACATATCAACATTTGGCTCAAACCAATACTTTAATCAACTTAATATTGATAAGAATTTATGGGAAGAAGTGCGCAGTGAATCATGAGGGAAATGCCCTGGACCTGATGGGCTTCCTTATGAGTTTTATAAAAATAACCTACAAACATATCTAATATTCTTTTAGCTTCTATAATACAAGAGCATTATGGAAACATGCCTTCTATCAGAAGGTAAAAAAGCATAAACATTTTCTCTCTATAAAATAGGAGATAGACTAAACCTAATTAATTGGCTCCCAATCTCCCTAACTACTGACACTAAATTATTCACAACAACTATGGCCAAACTATTAAGAAAATTGCAACTGATGTGATATCCCCACCACAATATGGATTTGTCCCAAGAAGTTCCATATGGGACAATATTCACACAGTTACAAATTTCTGCCAACCTAAAGCCTCTGGAGAGCTTGTCTTTTATAGATCAACAGAAGGCATACGACAGGGTGAAAAGGACTTATCTCAGGGCCTGTCTACAAATATTTAACCTCCAAAATAGGCTTATGAACTAGGCGATGTTGTTCACAGAGTCAGCCACCATGGCTGTGCGCAGAGCATGTTTTTTATATAACTTAGTCTTTTCCAAAAAGGCGACTCAAACAATGGACCCTCTAAGCCCTCTACTATATAAATTTAGTCTTGATGCCCTAATCCGGAATAGAAATGCCCTCATCAATGGAACTAATGCCTATGGCCATCCAACAGTTTAAATGATGGCTTTTGCGGATGACTGTGTGTTGGGTATCTCCAGCAACCAAGATGCTTGAATACTTGAGGATATAATACAAGAATACTCATCCATAAGCAACGCATCACTTAATACTGTAAAAGCTGAAATTATAATTCTGGGGAAATATCAGACTCATTGGACACCATCCACCTTGGTTCAACAGATTAATACAGCATCAAGGCTCCTCACCAAACCTAGGAAGCTAAGATCATTAATTACCCCACTCAAACTTCCCTTAGCTACCAAGCCGGCATCTGGACTTGTTTGCCACTTGGGGTTGTGGTTAGAGGCAGGGGGTTATGTCAGCATCATGATGTAAAATCAACACCTAGATAAAATAACAAAACGCATTGCTTCCTTGCATAGATATCATACAGATCTAACTGGACGAGTTGTGATATCCAATGCCATGATATTATAATTATATTGTTTATGGCCCATGCAACTGCTTTTTCACCGTCCTTTTTAACACATTATATGCCTTAATACAGTAATAGATTTGGCTTACCCATAAAGTCCATGTGCGCCTTTAACTTTATTTGGCCCTAGGAGGAATGGAGTTATGGGACTAACAAATTATGTATAGAAAGAGACCCATATACTAGGATCCTGGATATCTCAGGTGACTAGTCCAGACCTTCCAAACATTGAACCAGAGCAGCAAGATAAAATTTTGCACAAGCACTATGAGAAAGAAATTCAGATCATCCAAACTCATTGATTAAATTTCTGACATCTCACCCAACCGCTGTTGTACCGCATGGCAATCCTGTACACTTCAAAAAAATACTTTAAACTATGAGAAGAGAAGAGTGGAAGTTCCACTTAAGTGGCCATACCAGTCACTGAGGTCGCCCAAGTCTAACTCACAAGCAAGAATTAATGGCCAAGAAATTACAGATAACATAATAAACTGAATCTTAAGTACTATTTCTAGGATTAATTTCCTGGATTATATGGGCATACCATACAGCCTAAAGACCCAAATAATGGTCTGGAGATACATATACCACTCACTACTACAATCTAGGATATGTGCACATGTATGGAGATTATTGTGACTTTGGGGGAGGAGCTCCAACCTGATCCCTATTAACAGGGTCCTGAAGCCCCCAGCAAGTTAGGAGGCCATCAATGCCCAAATAAAGCCAAAACTGAAAGGGAATTGGAAGAAATGGTGAATTTAACAAATGATCCTCGAGGTATTTATAGAACCTTGATGGATTTGGAATGGGAAAATTTGGCATTGATTGCCAAAGCCAAGGGAAGACAATTAATACAAGGGGATTGGGCGCATCCTTGGCATAAGTTGCCATTGTGCCCAAAAGGGAAAATGATTGGTCAGCATACTTGGTGTCACAATTCTGATATGACTGGATGTGAAACTAGGACAGTTAGGGCGGTTTGAGATGAATCCGCCAAAATGAGATTAGTTATGATTATTTGAGTGCCTCAAGATGAGGCAATATTGGGATATAACGGATTAATTATTGGATTGCCTCAAAATAAGGCGATCGGGAAATGTTAAAATTTGATGAATATAAATTATATCATTCACAATTTAGGCGATAGGGAATTAAAGATTAACTAGCTGAAACGAGGAGAATCAGTGAAACCAAATAGCTTAAGCAACGAGTGTGGTATCATCCAAAGCTGCTGTATATGAGCGGTATGGGCGATTAAGAGGGGTTGTTGGTTAATAGGAAAAGGAGAGCAAGATAGAGAGGATCCGAGGAGCTTATTATATTAAAATTAAAGTATTATAGTGGGAGCAAGTGCCCCATAGTTATTATATTAACGTATATTCTATTGTTACCAAGAGCCATGATCATCATATCATCAGTCCTATTGCTCAGTGGGCTCAAACCCTATGCAAACCCCTTATGGCATATCTCCAGGATTCCGCTGAATTACAACAATGGTTCTCACTACAGGGGGCCCATTGATCATTAATATAATAAAAACTCAAGTTGCCTGATATGTCTCACCTAGGTTGCTTTGAAAAGAAATCTGCACAACACAATAGGACAGTTGCATATGAGGGGTTAAAAACTTGCATTGGACACTGTGCTCAAAAGATAAGATGGGCTGCTCCAGGAAGTCTGCTGTGCTCAGCTGCCGCCCTTTGATCGCAAAGGCAATATTTATAGGTTCTTTTAATGATTTGAGTTTGCAACTGAAGGTGCCTCAGACTGGCGCAGGGCAAAACTGTTAATCTCCACCTTAGATGTCAAAAGTGCTGATCAAGTTGTTTGTTACCTTTCAGACAGTTCTGTTACTTACCAAGAAGTCAAGGAGATGGTGATATGGTTGTTCGGTGGAAAAGCAAAGATGTCTCAGTGGAAAGCTGAGTTCTTGACCATTGGGTTTCAACAAAATGAGAGTCTCACCGCACTTGCTGAGTAGTTTATGGCAAAAGCACATGTGTTGATTGGGGCTGGGATTCTAGCTGAAGCTGATGCATGCATTGCAATGGCTTTGCGGTGAAGCCATATTCCAAGCTTTACAATGTTATGGCCTCATTGTTAGAGGATGATGTACCTCTTCTTAAACTTGTTCAGTTTTCACGTCAGTTATCTGTAACTGTCCCTCCACCCAATATTGAGCGGATTCCCACTGTTGCTAGGGCCTACCCTAACCATGTGGAGGGAAGCTACCAGTTGATGCAGATCATGCCAGGCTATTCCCCGAAGCTCAACATCTGTCCCATAACTGCTGAGCAACAACTGCCCAACTACCACTTCAGCCCTAACTATGCTGATCAACAACAGGCAGTCTACCAATGTGGGTCTGGTTATACCAATCATCTTTGGAATAACTTTCCAAGTGGGCCAACTTATATTAAGCACAGACGTAGGCCCTATGGCTTAAGTTGCTTTAATTGTGGTTGTACCGGGCACATGAGATGATGGTGCCCCTATTTATAGATCCCTCGTGTACAACAGGATCAAGGTTATTAGGGAAAAGTCAGCAGAAGTAGAGATGGGACACTCTACTTTCGCTATCTTGAAGTCTTACGTCCCCCCTGAATTTATTGTATTGAAGGTAGTAGAAGCCTCCCAGTATGATGATACATTCCTCTACAAACAGTCAGTTAAGGGAGTAAATGTGCTGACCCATGCACAATTCAAAAATATGGCTGACACAGGGTTTCTGGAGCAGCCAAAGCCTTACGCTTGCCAAATGTTTGACCAAATTCTGTCAGACCAGCTAGAACCATTTGCGGATGCGTTGTCTCTAAGAGAAGTAGAGGTCTCCTTTCCAGTAGATGCTATTATAGCAGGATACCTTAAAGTCAGTGCAAGTATAATAGGTTTCCTGGGAAAACTTGAATTGCTGAATGTACACGTAGTAAATAACTGGCATTAATCTTACTTGGAATGCACTTAATGTGACGTGGTGGTAGCCAAAACCTGAGTATGAGCTATAATTGATATGGGCGCTCCCATTAATATTGTCTCCATTGAGTTGGTGGCAAAGTTGGCTTTAAAACCCGACATAGAACACTGGATGGTGTATGGGACTGCAGGAACGGAAACCATGGTCTCTGAGGGAGCGTATAACGAGCTTCCTTTGCAGTTAAATCTGTTGTTATTATGGCACTGGCGGTAGTATTACCAAATAGCAATATGATCTGCTGATTGGGACTGCATTTATGTGACACTATGAGGCTATCATTGACATGATGGAAGAGACCCTTGTCATCCTGGGACAACGGATTCCCATCTATTTTACTTCCAGGGGAGTGCCAGATGACCCAATCCGCTCTATTAAAATTAATCTCGCCTATAGCGATGGTGTGATACCTGTAAATTATCAGCAGATGAAGCGGAAGACCTAAGTGCTCCCAACCCAGATTTATGAGTACAAAGGGATTCCGCTACAAGATGCAAACGCTTTTACTATCCCTTCTGGGAATCAGGTCATAATTGGGACAGAACTTGAAATTGATATACTGGGCAGTCTGTACGGAGAGGTTGTGGGGCCCTATCAACAAGCATGACTCAAACCTCATGTGGCTCCTAGGTTACTGTTACCTGGGCAGGGGGAAGTAAAAGTGTTGGTAGCAAATCTGCAAAAGGAGGTGATGAAGGTTCAGTGGCACCAAGTGGTAGCTTATTTGCATTTGATCCCAAACTATGAGGTCCACCATATATGACTTTGGTTCATGGAATGATCTCAGACTGCCTTTAAAAACCACCTTCATCATAATGACTGTGGTTCCTTGGGAGGCGCTCACTGGTCTATCGGAGGATCAGAAGGAAAGGGTGATGGATCTGTTAAAAAAATATCACAGCATCTTTGCAACTGACAATCATGACTTGGGTTGTGCTCATGGGGTTGTGCATTGGGTGGACACAGGAGACCACCCCCCTATCAGGTCACGGCCTATCCATCACTCAAAGGCAGAGGAAGAAGTGTGTCTGCATAAATAGATACATTGGTGGGACAGGGAATGTTGGAGCCATCAAAAAGTCCTTGGGCATCCCCAGTACTAATTGTCAAAAAGAAAGATGGCTCCAATTGAGTAGTAATTGATTATCAGAAGCTTAACAACATTACAAAAAAAGATTTATACCCACTTCTGATAATTGATGATGCGTTAGATTGGTTAGGTGAGGCCAAGTATTTCTCTGCTATGGACTTGATATTGGGGTACTGGCAGATTGAGTTGCCAGCGTTGGAACAAGAAAAGTGCGCTATAATCACCTCAGAAGGATTGTTCCAGCCTACATGTATGCCACAGGGTTTGTGCATTGCTCCCACTATGTTCCAGCGGGCTATGGATACTATTTTGGGTGACCTAGAGCTGTTTTGCGTTCTTGTCTACCTTGACGATATCAACATGTTTTTGTGGACATTCACGGAGCATCTTGGACACCTGGAGCAAGTGTTCCGCCGCCTAACTGATGTTAATATTAAGATTAAGCCCCAAAAGTGCCACTTTTTAAGGAACAATTGGAATATCTCGGTTTTGTGGTAGACTCCAAAGGGCTTAGCCCTCAGCCAGCCAAGGTGGAAGCCATCCGCAAGATGACTCAGCCAAGCAATAAGCGGGATATCCAGGTGTTCTTGGGGATGATCACTTACTACTGGTGGTTCATTCTCAACTTCAGCTGTATTGAGGCTCCACTCTTTTAGATGCTTAAGAAAAACGCTGTCTTCAACTGGATGGATCGATGTCAAACTGCTTTTGATCTATTATGAACTGCGTTGGCTAGTGCACCTGTTTTGCAATACCCCATTTTTTGAAAAAGAGCTCATTGTGCAACTGGATGCTTCGCTTTCTGCTGTAGGGGCTGTGTTATCCCAAAAAGAATGATGACGGTGTGGAGCACCCCATTGCATATTGTAGCCGCAGTTTAACCAGCCCTGAATGGAATTAAACTGTGACCAAGCGGGAGTGTTTATCAGTAATCTATGCATATAAGCAATTCTGGGTCTACCTTCACGTGGTGAAATTCAAAGTGGTAATGGATAATGCCACCTTGCGATGTCTACAGAATCTGCAGGAACCTGAAGGGCGGCTCTCATGATGGGCTTTGAAGCCCCAAGCATATGATTTTGAGATAATTCATTGACCTGGGGCAAAGCATCAGAATGCAGACTATCTTTCCCAATTACCCATAGTCAACATTACAGCGGATGTGGCAGACATAATGTACGAAAAGACGATTAAGGGAAAGTATCAAGATGAGCCGCTGCCCATGATCAAAGTGTTAGATGGGCTTAGGCAGGATACCTTCTTGCGCAATGGGGGATTATATAAGCGGATTGGGGAATCAACGATGAGTTTCCCAAAACCTTCTGCCCGGCCTGCAATAATTATGGATGCCCATAAAGTGGTAGGTCATGGAGAGTTGAAATAGACACTGGAGTTCTTGCAACCCCACTACTATTGGGAAAGTATGAACTACATTGTGCTTGAGACAGTTGATTGTTGCCATCAGTGCCAAGTGGAGAAACCATACCACTGAAAGACCACATACCAGCTAGTTAAGCCTCAGTTCGCATGGCATACAGTTTTGTTAAATGTGGTGGGGCCGCTTCTGACTGGCGCAAACTTCTCCAAATATATAATAGTAGCTATTGACCAATATCACAAGATAGGTGGAAGTGAGGGTTAGCAAGGATTTGTAGGCTGCCACTACTGTCAAGTTCATCCTGGAGTTTATCATACAGCGCCATGGTTGTCCGCAATTTATCCTAATGGACAACAGAACCAATTTTACATCACATATATTAGCCAAGTTGAACGAGCTCATGGCAATCTGCGGGGTTTTAACTACTCCCTACCACCCTGAATTTAATGGTATGGTGGAACGGGTCAATGGGACCTTGGTAAATATTCTACGCAAGCTTGTAAATGAGCGGCCATCAGACTGGAGCACCCTTTTATCCACCTCTGTCTTCACATACAATATCAGCTACCACTCAGCAACTGGTAAGAGTCCATTTCAATTGCTCTATGGAAGACATCCCGCGTGCATGCATTGCTTTACTCCTGTGTTGAGGATACTGGTGAAGTCGAACCCCACCGCTATTTGTCTACCTTAATGAACATGCTGATCAAACTCCAAACCGAGGCATATTATACTAGTCTTGCCAAGAAGATTTGGGATCATGCAGCTGACCAATGTAGACGCTGCAGTCTTCCACAGTTTGGGGTAGGAGTATTAGTCCTGTTTCATGACCAACATGGGTTCAGAAGAAGGAACAAGCTCGCCAGCATATGGAGTGGAACATTTGAGATTACTGAGAAAACTGGGGTTGACGCCTACACCATTAAGGAACCTGTGGGGGGTCAAATTATTAACTGTGTACATGTAAAGTTCCTCTGACCATATAAACAATAAGAGCCTTATCATCTAGTCAAGGAGGGGGTAATGTCAAGATTCTGATATGACTGGATGATAATCCTGGGACAGTTAGGGCGGTTTGAGATGAATCCGCCAAAATGAGATTAGTTATAATTATTTGAGTGCCTCGAGATGAGGCAATATTGGGATATAACGGATTAATTATTGGATTGCCTCAAAATAAGGCGATCGGGCAATGTTGACATTTGATGAATATAAAATTAATTTACCTACAATTTAGGCGATAGGGAATTAAAGATTAACTAGCTGAAACGAGGAGAATCAGTGAAACCAAATAGCCTAAGCAACGAGTGTGGTATCATCCAAAGCTGCTGTATATGAGCGGTATGGGCGATTAAGAGGGGTTGTTGGTTAATAGGAAAAGGAGAGCAAGATAGAGAGGATCTGAGGAGCTTGTTATATTAGAATTAAAGTATTATAGTGGGAGCAAGTGCCCCATAGTTATTATATTAACGTTTATTCTGTTGTTACCAAGGCCCATAATCATCATATTGTCAGTCCTATTGCTCAGTGGGCTAAATTCTATGCAAACCCCTTACAGCGTATCTCCAGGATTCCGCCAAATTACAACACTTGGCATTAGCCACCAGTGCTAAATTTAATTAAAGAATAATTTAATTATCAGGGACAGTCCCTGATACTTCAGATCAGGCTTATCCCAAGTTAATGGGGATTCCAATCTGGCATCCTCCTATAGGCGGGTTGAGACCCCTAGTCAGGGCTTCCCAAAATTAAGGGAGAATCCCAACAGAGCCTCCTCCAAGCCTCAACTAGGGATCAGAGCCAAGATGGGGCACCAGATCCAGTGGTGGGGAGGAATGGGCCAAGGCAGCTGGCATGTACATGATGGAGGGATCTGGCAAGTGTCATTAGGGAGTGGCCCCGGCATCAGCATAAGAGCTGGCATCAGTGCTGGGGCTGGTATTAGGATCATCACCTGGCATCAGCGTGGGGGACAGCATTGGGAGGAGGTCCCAGCATCAGGGTTAGCACCCAGCATTGGCATGGGGGCTGTCATCAGTGTGGGAGCCAGCATCAGGAGGAGGTCCCAGTATCAGGGTTGGCACCTGGCATCAGCACGGGGGCTTGCATTGATGTGGGAGTCAGCATCAGGAGGAGATCCTGGCATCAGCGCTGGGAAGGCATTGGGGATGACACCCCAATACTGGCTTGTCCTCTTTGGTCAGAGGCCAGGGACAGCCCTCCTCCTACCATTTTAGCTCTCGCTGAGAGCTCAGATGCCCCCTGTAGTGAGCACTATTGTTGGGACTTCAGGGGAAGAGCTCCAACCTGATCCCTATTAACAGGGACCTGAAGCCCCCATCGAGTTAAAAAGCCATCAAGGCCCAAAGTAAAACCAAAAACGGAAAGGGAATTGGAAGAAACAGTGAATTTTATTGATGATCTTCGAGGTATTTATAGAACCTCAATGGATTAAATGTGTAAATTTGGCATTAATTGCTGAAGCCGAGGGAAGACAATTAATATAAGGGGATTGGGCACATTTAGGGTATAAGTTGCCAGTGCGCCCAAAAGGGAAAATGATTGGTCAGCATCCTCAGCTTTAGTCTTGTGTCAAATCTGATTGGTTAATAATTTAATTATTGGAGCCAGTCCCCAATACTTTGAATTGGGCTTACCCCAAGTTAATGGGGAGCCCAATATGGCATCCTCCCATCGGCGGGTCAAGACCCCTAGTCAGGGCTTCCCCCAATTTAGGGAGAATCCCTACAGAGAAAGCATGCAGATAATGTATTGCATGGCAGAACAATCAAATGCTGCCCCACTTCATGCACAATATGTGGCTACTATGGAAGCTTAGTACACCGCCTAGAATAATGTATGACATCAGTAGCTATCTGAAAAGAGGTCATGCGCCTATTTCGTCTAGACAATGGACAATCATTTAGTTTAGCTAGTAACATGTTTGCTCTCAACATGTAGTCACCTATTTATCCATCTTTACAGGCTTTAATAGTAACAATAGAACTATGGACAATCCATACTATAGTTTTGGATTCACTCACAGGAGCAACGCCTACCCTCCAAGAAGTTATCAATGGTTAACACTAATATATATTGGCACTTTTTCAAGCATGGTTGTTAGTAAAAATGCCCTTAAGCAACAGAAGGATAATCAATTCATAGTTCCCCATATGGTTCCTATATATTGACTCATTCATTCACTCAGCTGCATCCAAAGAGAAGTCAGCATAAATCCCCACATCGTCCTAAACTGGTGGTCCTGGCAGCAACAGGAGAGGCTAAGAACCCTCTAGGGTGTCCTTAATTATTCACATTTTATTATTATTTTATCCTCATTATATTAGAAGTGTACGTCCCCTGGTCAACCTTCCCAGAATAAAATCAAATATAGGCATATCATAATCCAATGGAACCCTTTTTTCTACATAATATTTATTTAAAATTAGTAAATAGGCTAATATTAAAAGATGGTTGGTCATACAAGTCTCAGCAATATCCCCACTTATACAAACATCAGAGAATAATCTGAATGTGGAGTTAGTAATGAGTTATTGGATAGCTGGTGTCATAAGGCCAGTAACTTCTTGTCAACTTTTTAATATTTTACCCAGTTGTTTATGATATCACCAATAAAAGACGGACTGGCGGATTGAGCCATGATGTAAGTCCCGGGCATCAGCCCCTGCAACTGGATAGGGAGCAACACCCCTTTCAGACAGAAGGGGTCCAAAGGCCCAAGTGGACCCTCTGTTGCAGTTAAGCGACTTGGCGCATATGGTAGATGAGCTCTGAGTGACTGCCCTTCCCCCTAAAAAACCACGTTTCTCCCCTCCCCCCTCCTCAACCCTGGTAAGCCTAATAGAGGGGGTCTGCCAGGAGATTATGCAAGCCAGGGGCCATGGGCAGGCCCCTGGGACCTCTCACTCACCAGGAAAATCATGCCAAAATTTTGAGGAAATAGCCAGTACTAATGCCGGAGCCCAGTCTGCAAATTCTGGGCTAAAGGAGCCGGTCTGGACTGGCCAGGGCCAGAAATCAGATCATAGCACGATTTGGGTTTTTTACCAGGTTGTAAGCGACTCAGACCAGTTGCCCCTACTCCCTGGGACGGATCCAGGAAGTTCAGATCGCGCAAATAGTTAAATTGAGAGTTCAGACCAGGTTGCAAATGACCCAGCACAGTGGCCACAGCCCCCTGGGACAAATCCAGGGAATCTGAACCATGTGAACAGGCTGATTCGGATGGTCAGGGCCCAG
>JAKSZP010014123.1:0-16576 GCA_022478985.1 Massospora cicadina | reverse complement strand
ATAAAAACCCCTATCCTGTACTATAATTATGGTCGTCATTAATCCTAAATTTAGTTTCAGTACTTGACTTCAATAAGTCCATTTTGCTGTACTTACCATAGGACAGATACTCTATCTGATGGAACTTAAGCGGTGACTTGGCACCCTCTAAAATAAATGTTATACTTGTCATGCATCTTGGACTGCTTTAAGTATTGAGTGCCAGGCTTTTTTGGGCATAGCACAATTGAGCTCAAAAACAGAAGCCTAACAATAACCAAATTTAAGTATTGTAACTCAGCAGATATTGGTTCAATTGAGATGATAAAGGTGGTGTTTGAAATTATAAATTTGATTGATTGATTTCATTAACTAATTAATAACAAAGCCCAACACATGCTTTGGTGCTAGGGCTTTTTCAGCTGATTTTGCATTTATTTGATATGCTGGATTTTAATTTAATATTAGATTTAGCCTATGACTTTTGTTTGTAAAAATAACAATAGCGTGATTTATGTTCTCCCATCTAATTTGGGCCTAAGTTTTAGGTAATAATATAAAAATAACAGCTCTATATAAATCTTAATTTTATTTATTGACTTTAAAACACCATAGTAACATATCATTATCCCTGCAGTAGCTAAAATAACAATTAATATTTAAAATAGTAAGATAAAAAGACAAAAGAGTTATTTTACTCTAGAAGCTTCTTTTTTGTGGCATTCTTGGGTGAACTTTTTTTGACAGTCTCTTTGCAAGTTCTAGCAGTAATCTGCTATCATATGAGTATACTATCTTCCTTTTTAGCGGTTCACTATTATGTTAATATTATGGTCTAATTTCTCACCTTGTTCTTAACTGGTATCACCTAGATTTTAGGGAGCTGGTCCAATTGGCTGTGTAAGAAATGAACCTTTATGCTCATGTTAAATCCAAGAGCTCTGAAATTGTGAGCATACTGTTAGCTAATTTTTCATAGTTTTAAACTTTGTGATTTCCCAGAAAGTTTTGACAACCAAGACAAATGACATCCATGCTTTTTGCTCTGCCTCATTAATATAATCTACAGAAGGAGAATCATTTATAAACTGTCTAATTTGAGAGCTATCAAAAATTCTAGCTTTAAGTTTTGCTGTACTTAGCCCAGGCATCATTTGGCAAATGTATGCAAAGCATGGACTATCCTGATCAAGAGCCTTCACAAATTGTTTCATAAGACCAAGCTTTATATGCAGTGGAGGCAAGATGATTTTGTTCCGTCCAACTAAGGGTTCATGAATAACATTTCTTTCCCCAACAACCATGTTCTCCCTCGTAGGCCACTCTCTTCTTACCCAGTGATATTGTTTTGCTCTGTTAACACAGCTCCTTTAATTGGAATACATTTCTTTCTTTTCAGTATAACTACAAAAACAGAACTTAGAGGTTATGTTGGATGCAAACACAAGGTTATATAAACAAATATGGCGTCTTAATAAAGCCTGCAGTCAGCTGATTGTTGTACACAGAAGAAGAAGGGAAAATAACGAGGAACTAACACATGTATAAACCTTCACTTAACCACAACTCAACAGACTTTATAGTGAAAGTGCTTATTAGTAAGTAACGCTGTATCTCAAAAAGTATAGCTAATACAGAAAAACGGTTTTTATATTTATAATCAGCATGACAAATATAGTTAAATCAGCTATAAAATCTTAGATACCAAACAAATTTTTTTGTTAACCTGTTTAATTAATTACAGATTGTAATTTTTAATAATGAAGTTCAAATTTTATGCCAATTTGCTATATTGCAGATATAGTAGTTTAAATAGTTTAAACTTAAATTTTAAATCACTCCATCATTCTCCCTTTGGGCTCTTAATAACACTGATACATCCTACCTTATCTTATATTTTGGGTTTTTAGTTCTAGTCCCAGATGGCCAGTTCTATTAAGATGGTATTGGCGCCAACAATTTGCTGCAATGTTTTCTGCTGGGCCTTACACCACTAGTATTAAAATAATTTTGGCTTATTCCTTATGTACTAGATTTTTAGAAAGTTAGATTTCAATTACAGAGGAAGGGTACCCCAGTGGTAAAGCATGGACTCAATGACCACTGCCTCCCAAGTTTGATCCCCAGTAGATGGACTTTAGGTAGGGGACAGTTATGACTGTGTTGGTGTTTTTCACCAATTTCTTAAACTAAGATAACAAGTAGCAAGGTGGTCCATGGAGTTCCTGGCCTATCATATGCCACATGTGGAGGTTTTCCAGGTTTATCCTCTTTTCCCATTAATTTGATCTACCCTTAATTGGTTTGGTATTGTCCCAGGTTGGCCCACTTTTGAATAAATTTGAAATTTAAAATTTATACTTTAATTACACTTTAGCTTGATCACTTCCCTAATTTGACCCTTTAGGTTGAGACTAATATTTTTTAAAGATGATAAAATTCTAAGTTATCCCTTTTGATGATTTTCCACATATATGCATCCAAAAATAGGGTTTTATGTAAATCTAAATATATATATATATATGCTTAAAAATGAGGGTTATATAAATCTAAAAATGTATATATGTATCCAAAAATGAGGGTTATATAAATCTAAAAATGCATATCTATATACAAGAAATAAGGGTTATATAAATTTAAAATACAAAGAGAGGATACCCCAGTGGTAGAGTATGGACCCTCTACCACTGCCTCCTAAGTTTGATCCTGGTAATGGACTTTGGGTAGGGGACAATTTTGACTGTGTTGGTTTTGTGCACCAATGCACCAAACTGAGATAGCAAATAGCAAAGGCAGTCCATGGAGTTCTTGGCCTATCATATGCTGTGCATGGAGGTTTTCCAGGTTTTATCCTCCTTTCCCATTTTCTTCACTTCCCTAATTGGTGCAGTATCATCCCCAGGTCAGCCCACCTCGAATAAAATTTTAAATTTAAAATACACAAAAAATATTTGAGGTGGGTTGACCTTGGGACAAATATACAACACCAAAAATTTTTCTAGTCAGTATAGGTTTTGAACTCAAAACCTGCACTAGGGTGGAAGCAGTTTTACCTGCCTAGCTAACCATCTAATTTAAAATACATATATATCCCTAAAAATAAAATGATATTGAATTAATGATGACCAAAAAGCTGACTTGGTGGATACTAGGATATATAATACCAACAGCATTATATTATTTAAATTACATAGATATAAGTTAAATAGAAATAGAAATTTAAAAATATAATAAGTTCACATTCAAGATTTAATTAGCTTTATAATGTATTTATCATAATTAATGAGCATATTTTCAAACTTTACTTTTGTTTATATATTTTATTTCAAAATTTACCGAATATTTATGCTACAGACAAGGACCCAAATTATTATAAAAAGTGTAAACTTTGGGTAAGAAATTATACCAAATTTAAGGGCCAAAAATAAAGTTTTTTGAAAATCGGTGAAAGGGCTAAAAAGGTAATCGATTAGTTTTATAAGTTTATAACTTACCGAACTATATAATCGAGTACCTTGTCGGATAAATGCAGTCCGATTTTGTGAGAAGAGTGTTTCGAGAAAAAAAATGGCGGATATCCCACAAAAAAACCTGGCCGATTCTCGGTGGAATCCCTCGAAGCGGGATAATCCTTCTACTCCAGCTCCTCGGCCAAATAGCCCTAATGTGAGTAGCCGGGTTATGCCGAACTTACGGCGGAATCAGGGGAGTCATTCGGAGGTTCCATCATTCGATTGTTTTAAATATATTAAATCCTTGCCCCACTGGTTCGTCTTGCCGGCTATTGGCCCACCATCAGCCCTCGCATTGAAGCGAGGTAAATCTCAAGAGCTCCGATAGGTCGAACACCCATATTTCCTAATCAGGCCCGAAGCTAGTAACGAATTTTATGCCTAACTCGCTTCGGGCCTCGAGTTATTCTAAACTAGCGGAGTTACCCGTGCTTTGCTACGGTGTCTATCGAATTTCAGGTGATTCGAATTGATTAATTTAGATTTTATATATAGTCAAGCAATAATTACTCGGCTAAATCTAATTGCTCAATCGAAGCAACCAAAAAGACCAACCATTCAGCTAAAACTAACTGAACTTATCAAATCAACCAATAACTAATCACCTCCGTAGCTAAACTGTATCCTATCGAATCGACCAAAAACCATCAACCACTCGGCCAAATAAAAATAAACTTATCAAATCGATCAGATTCTAAATTATTTTAGCTTTTATATTGGTAGAGAGCTATCAATAAGCTCAGAAACAATTAAACCTATTAAAAATTCCAACCTCCAACCACTTAGCTAAAATCTATTAAGTCTGCCAAATTAATTAAACCATCAATCTCTTATCTGAAACTATTGAGCCTATCGAATCAACCAAAAAATAAACCACCACTCAGCAAAAACAATTATTGAACTTATAAAACAGCCAAAAACTACCAACTAAATATCAAAGCCTATGAAACTATTGAATTAAATGAATATGAAAATACACAGCCAAATTGCTATATAATTACCATTAGAAATATACGTTCTATATCTTATATAGAACTGATGTTTAAATTTATATGATTATATTAAACAATTACGTATTAGCATTCCGTTCCCAAACTTTATAGTATACTTGTGCCAAGTTTGGTGATTTTTGGTCATTTGCTCGAGATAATGCATCTATATAAACAAATTAACATACTGATTCTTTTGCAAATAAAATTTAAGATTAATTCTTGTTGATACCCAGTTTAACACAGATTTGTTTGTGGGCTTAAAGTTCATCTGATAATCTCATAATTTTTATATTTGTAGATGGTTATCGATAAAATTAAGTAATCAAATTATACTGAATCAATATAAATTTACCAACCATTCAGCCATACCCAATTAAACCTATCGAATTAACTAAACCACTAAACCACTTAGCTAAAACCATTAGATTAAAAATCAACTAATCACCAACCGCTTCGTAAACCAAAACTAAATGTATTGAAACATCCAAAATCACAACTACTTACCAAAACCAATCAACTTTATTAAATCAACCAATCACTAACTTTATTTAAACCGTTAAACATTAATCAACACAAACCCACCAACCGCTCGACAAACCATTTAAACTACCGAATCAACCGAATTTCAAATTTCTCGGCCGTAACAATATACCGATTTCCATTAAAAACATATAAAATTTTCACTTGTTACATATAAAACTTTTTATTTTACTATAAAAAGTAAAAATCGAGCTTCGAGGTGCACACGGACCCCCTCCCATCCACCTATAGCCAAATTTTTAGAGCTCATGTAGTTTTGGCTGGGCATCATGCACACACACATACACATTTGCTTTTTATATATAGATTATGCCAAGATTCAAACAACTGACCTTTTATAGAGTTGAAGTTTAGAGCTAAAAGCTGAGCCTATTATGCTAGATTTTTTTAAAAAACTCCATACTTTATTAAATAAGTTTAAGGAAAGTAAGAGGGAAGGGTGGAATACAGGTGATTCAGCCAAAAAAAAAAAAGGGGGGGGGGTTTTTTTTGGGGTTAATTGGGCCCAAACCCTTTTGTTCCCAAAAAAAAAAAAGGGGGCCCCCCCCCCCCCTTTTTTGGGGGGTTAAAAAGGGGGGGTTTTTTCCCTTTTTTTTAAAATTCCCCCAAAAATTTTTAAAAAAATTTTAAAAACTTTCCCCTTTTTAAAAAGGGAAAAAACTAAATTTTGGGGAAAAAAACCCCCCCAAAAAAAAAATTTTCATTGGGGGTTTTTTTAAAAATTTTTTTAAAAAAAATTTTCCCCCAAAAGGGGGGGAAAAAAAGGGGGGGGAAAAAAAAAGGGGGGGGGAAAAAAAGGGGGGAAAAAAAAAAAGGGGGAAAAAAAAAAAAAAGGGGGAAAAATTTTCCCCCCCGGGGAAAAAATTTTTTTCCCTTTCCCCTTTTTGGAAATTTTCCCTCCCCAATTTTTTTAAAAAATTTTTTTTTTGGGGGAATTTTTTTGGGGGGGGTTTTCTTCCCCAAAACCCCCCTTTTTTTTCCCCCTTTTTTTTTTTTTTGGTTTTTTTCCTTTAAAAAAAAACCCCCCCCAAAAGGGAAATTTTTTTTTTTCCCCCCTTTTTTAAAAAAAATTTTTTCTGACTTCCCCAAAAAAGGAAAATTTTTTTTTTTTTTTTGGTTTTTAAAAAAAATTTTTTTTAAAAATTTTTTTTGGGTTTTTCTTCCAAAAAAAACCCAAAAAAAAAGGGGTTTTTTTTTTTTGGAAAGTTGGGGGCCCCCCAAAAAAATTTTTTGCCCCAAACCCTTTTTTTTTTTAAAAATTTTTAAAAAAATTTTTTCCCCCCGGGGGGGGGGGGGAAAAATTTGGGAAAAGGGGGGTTTTTTTTTTTTGGGGGGGTTTTTTAAAAACCCCCCCTTTTTTTTTTTTTACCCCCTTTTTTTTAAAAAATTTTTTTTTAAAGGCCTTTTTTTAAAAAAAAAGGGGTTTTTTTTTTTGGGGGGGTTTTTTGGAAAAAGGGGGTTTTTTTTTTTTTTTTTTTTTTGTTTAAAAAAATTTTTCCCCTTTTTCCCCCCCCGTTTTGGGAAAAAGGGGGGTTAAAAACCCGGGAAAAAATTTAATTTGGGGCCCCTTTTTCCCCCCCCCCAGCCTTTTTTTTTTTTTCCCCCCCAAAAAAATAAATTTTTTTAAAAAAGAAAATTTGGGGGGGAAAACTCCTTTAAATTTTAAAATTTTTTCCTTTTTTTTTTTTCCAAAAACCTTTCCTATTAAAAAAAAACCCCCCCTTTTAAAATTTTTTGGGCCGGCCCAAAATTTCCCCTTTTTTTTCCCCCCCCCCCTAACCCCCAAAACCCCAAAATTTCCCCCCCCCAAAAAAAAAAAAAACCCCCCAAAAAAAATTTTTAAAAAACAAATTGGGAACTTTTGGGGGGGGCCCCCCCCTTTTTTCCCCCCCCAAAAAAAAATTTTGGGGGGGGAAAAAAAAAAAATTTTTTTTTAAAAAATTTTAAAAACCCCCCCTTTTTTTTTTTTTTGGGGAAAAAAAAAACCCCAAAAAGGGGGGGTTTTTTTTGGCCAAGGGTTTTTAAAAAGGGGGGTTGGGGGTTTTTTTTTTGGGGGGCCCCCCTTTGGGTTTTTTTGGGTTTTTTTTGGGGTTTAAAAAGGAACCCTTTTGCCGGGGGGTTACCCAAAAAAAAAAAAATTTTGGTTTTTCCCCCGGGTTTTTTTTTGGGGGGAAAAAATTTTTTTTAAACAAAATTTTTTGGCCCCTTTTAAACCCCGGGGGGGGGGAAAAAAATTTTAAAAGGGTTTTCCCAAAATTGGGGGTTTTTTTGGGGGGGGGCCCCCCCCTTTTTTTAGGAAAACCCTTTTTTCCCCCTTTTGGGGTTTTTTTTGGGGGGGGTTTTTTTTCCCGGGGGCCCCCTTTTTTGGGGTTTTTTATTTCCCTTTTTTTAAAAACCCCAAAAAAGGGGTTTTTTTTTTTGGGGGGCCCAAAGGGGGTCTTCAATACCAAACCTCTGCATTGGGGGCGCTCGTTGCTCATAACCTTGGTGACGAGCGCACAGTGAATTACCCATACACAATACTGGTAAATGAAGGCTTGTAGTTGGATCTGAGCCATTCTCAGGGTTTTTGTAAAGAACAGGTCCTGCGATGGATGTATACCTGGAGGCAAATGATCACCTGATAGGATATATTGCATTGTGGACCAGTATTTTTTGAACATGGCGCATTCATAATAGTGATGTGCTATATCTGCTTCCAGTTTGGTCACCAATATAGAGTCACCCCAACCTTGGTTGGTATTCAATGGATCATCTTGGTTTGGTGATTGAATATTTGGGATCGGCTGTCAAAGCATTATTGAGCTATGGCCCCCTGTCAGAATGCCTTCATTGGGGATTGCACCCAATTGTGTATTGGGTATTCTGCCCGATGAGTTACTCATGCTACCAAATCAATTTTGGTTGGGGACCATTTGCCCCCCCAACTGGGCTGTTTCAGGGTTAGCGCCCAACTTGTTCTTCACCTGAATACCCCAAGCTGATTTGGTAAGTTTCTCTGTGTCAGTAGAAAACTTTTTATTGCTTGACTCCATTAGTTTAAATCACTGATTTTTGTTATTCAAATCTGAGTCAGTTTTGGATCCTACCAATACCTCTACCAGGTTTTTTGCTTTATTGGCAAGAGTTTTCTCACCCTGTGAGGCCCCAGTCCCCCTGCTAATTGAGGTTCACTGGGGAATATTCCCAACTCTGCTGTTCTTGGCATCAGCCCTCACTCCCGGAAGGTTGCATTTGTCATCTGGGCATTGGTGGGCATCAATCCTAAGGAGTCAACCCCATCATTTGCACTATTCAATAGTGCTTTATGACCCATCTCCACGTTCATTCATTTTGTAGTTGTTCATGTCACCAGTTCGTTACTTGGTGTATACATGGTGGAATGAACAGCCCCATTTATAGTCATGTTGGGGCTTGGGCCAGCGGGAAGGTCAGCAGATGGTTTGTCCATCTCAACGACCTTGGTTTTATTATTAATAAAACTCACTATTGGTGCAGGCAAGTCATCCATTTCTATGTGTTGCGCACAGATGGGTGGCTTGCCTTCCCTATGCTTGGTTGGATGGCCTTTGTTCACTGTCTATAAAATTTCAGTGTGGTATGGCAGTTGGTTGCTCTCTCAGTTCTTCAATTTATTTGAGGTACGCCGACCAGGGGATGGACAGTACCGATCACAACACTCAAAATGGCAAAACAAACTACTAACCAGGTGGGAAGCAGAAACTGCTTAACCCACCATGGCAGAGGGTGAGGAGGGGTTGGGGGGGTTGGTTTTCAGAAAGACCCGCCTCAATCAAGGGGTGTTGGTTGCAGTACCAGATTAGAGCAGAGAGCCAGGGCGTTGGGGCATCTGCATAGTGGGGGCTGAGGTCAGCGTAGTAGGAGTTTTCCACTTCTGCATCAAGATAATGATGGGAAAGTGTTTCAACAAAAGCTGCGAGGAGAACTTCAGCTTCTTTGCGGGCTTCAGGAAGTTAGGTGAAAAGGGAGATACTGTGGCGGGTGATTTTGGCTGAGGGGTTGAATGAAGCAAGTGTTGCGACATTCATAACAGCGATTTCAGCATCATCAAATAATTTTGAGATGTCACTGCAGGGAGATTCAGGGAAGTCGGGGGGAAGAAGATGGTGGGCAGGCCATGCTGGAGCTGAGCCACTGACTGGGCCACCGCGGTGCGTAGTTTTGGGCAATGAGGAGAGGCCACCGCAGCTAAGGCGAGCTGGTGGTCACTTTGGAAGGGGACTGTATTAGGTAGAGGAGCAAAATGGCGAGGGGTAGGGGTTTCATCGAAGTCAGGAAGGAAAAATTCCGCCTGACCATAATTGCCATGGCAGAGAGGTTGACCTGTATGCTTACTAATAAGGATATTACCTGATTTGTCAGTTTCAGCCAATAGATCCCATGTATTTTGGTTCACTGGAATAGTGGCATTTAAATTTGAGTGGGTAGGATTGGGTGAATGGGCAGCTGCTTGGGTACGAATGTTGGTCCAAGCATTGCTCTGATTGGCTGGCATAGATTTAGGTGGGAGAGTGAGGATGGAGGTTTTGGGTGGGGCTGATTTTCCATGTGGGCCCACTGAATGAGATTGGAGGGTGGGAGGGGGCAGCAAAGCGCCCCATACTGAACCTCCAGAGGGGGGCTCAGAAGCTGCATCAGCAGATTTGGCCTTAGGGCATGCTCTTTTTGCATGGTCAAGGCCAAAGCAGAGGGAACAAATCTGCCTACCATTATCGACCCAAGCCCAAAAGAAATGATCAGGCGCTGCAGCCACACTAGCGTGGGGTGGGATTTGTTGGGCTATGGTAGGGTGGTGTGGTATGATGGTGGCTGTTGCACGAGGAGCAGCAAGGCGTTCTGCACCAGAAGGAATGGCAAAGATGAGGTTGGGCTGAGTGCCATAAGCCATGAGCCCCGCGACCAACTGGTCATACAAAACCTGGGGTGGAAGGTGGGATGGGAGATTTGCAAAGGATACCACTAGCGTGGTGTCTGAAGGGAGGCGAGTACAGGTTGTGGGAATGGGTTTTTTTTATAAATTAGAGGAGTTTGTGCTGCCGCTTCAGCATCCTCCTCAGATTGGAACCCAACGTCAAAGTAGCCCTTAAAAGGGCGGAAGTCTATAAAGCCAGCTGGCGCAAAGGCTGTAGTGGCTAGGTCAATAATTGCCTTATCAGCATATGGGAACAAACGTCCATAGTCCACTCTGAGGCAATAGTGAATAGCAGAGCGAGGGAGGGCGAGAGGATGGGGGCAAGAAGGGTGGATGCGCGCCAGGTGGAGTGCTAGGTCTCGTGGGGGACAAAACGGTTGGAAGCAGTGGGCGGGCTGTTTGAACCTGTCCGAACGCGCTTGCCTGCAGGGCGGAAAACGCTAGGTGGGGGTGCACTGCTGCCCCACACTGGGGTGGCAGGCGGCAGAGCCAAGGACATCAAAGAATAGGTTTGGGCAGATGGCTGTGGATAAATAAACTTAAATTTAAAATCGCTCAAAAGTGACTTTGAGCGGTTAAAGAGAGTTTTCGAGATATTAAGATGTTTAATCCTGCTCTCTCAGTTCTTGTTCAATTCACTTTTTTTTTAGTACTAGATGGTCCCAACTTGTTCAATTCACTTTTTGTTATAAAAAGTGATATTTGTGAGAGAGAGGGATGAGCCTATTATGCTAGAGGAGGTATTTTTAAAATCAATTGGACTTCTGATTCAAAGTTTTGATTTAGATAAACTTGTTAAATACCCGAATGACCACTAACTGCTTAACAAAACCATTTAAAATATCAAATCAGCTGAATATCAAACTGCTCAGCTGTAACAATATAGCGAATACCATCAAAGTATATATAGGATTTTCACTTGTTACATAAAAAACTTTTTATTTTACTATTAAAATAATATTTTTTAAAATTTATTCTGCTATTCGGGGCGGAGACAAATCTAACAAAGCAAAGATCATAAAAATCAATCCAGCCGTTCTTGAGTTATAAATGGTGTAACTAACACGACTTTGTTTTATATATATATAGATACTAAGCAGCGAGATCGTAATAGGGTTCACTTTTGATCCCCTCGCCGCCATTAATAAAAACTCACAAATATCCAAACTTTTAGTATAAATTATAAGTGGTATTAAGCTAATTTAGTGGTATAAAAACCCCTTTAAATTTTATTTCAGCAGTTGAGAATAATACTTCTGCAATTTTGTTGAAATCAGGGGCTAATGTCGGGCAATTGCCTCCTAGGCTCCAGAAAAAGAATGTTGTGGGTGAAATTCGGCCGAATAGAGGCAATGTCGGACATTTACGAGTCCCCGACAAGGAGGACATCGAATTTAATAATAATAATTTAGTCGGCCAAAAGACCCTGGCCGATTCTCGGTGGAACCCCACAAATCGGGGTAACACGATTTCGACTCCTCTCCAGGCAAATAAATCAATAAACAATAGTCGGATTACTCCGATCACAAAGCGGACCATGGGGCATCCATCGGACGGTGCTTTACCAACCATGCCCAGGTCCATTCAAGCACCTACGCGGGGGCCGCCCCCTTTTATAGGCGTGGCGGGGGTCCCCCAAGGTGAAAAGATTTTCTCGGATGGGGATTGGCTGAAATACATCAAATTGTTAACTCATGGGTACATCTTGGCCAATAATGATTCCCCATCCGTCGTTTCGTCAAAGAGATGCGAGTTTGTCAAGCCTCGATAGGCTATAATCGCATATTACTTAATTTGGAATTCCCCAAGCTATTCGAACGTCAAGCCTCGACTCTTTAAATATTCCTATCGATTTATTATATGGGATTCTCTCTTTTACCCCCGCGCGGCCCATAATAAAAACCTTAATCCAAAAACCACTTTAATATTTATTTATTTTCTTTATTTCCATATAACTGGTGAGAAAAGCCCATCACTTCTATTGTTGGATTCGAGGCTAACAGCACCTGCGAGCCTTTTCCCAGCCCAAAATCCAACAGCTAAAAAGCACCTGCGAGCATACACCATACCCTGATTCCAACATACCTAAATGTTTATTTGATAACGCACAGTTCAAAAGTTGAATTGATACAAAGCTTTAGGATCACAGGATTCGGATTCTAATATCCCAAGAGCTTTCGATTGATCATGTTCGCTGACAACTGGGGTGTTAACATTGATGGTGAATAAAGTACATTTTTGTTCAACCTTCTGCAAAAGAATGTAAAAAAATGCCTTTGGGCCGCAAATTTTGACCTCAGCAATAAGACGAACCATCATGGGTTTGAAAACACTGCGGTTGGCAGTTTGTGAGGTAACAGATTTAGGGGGAGCATGATCGATATAATAAGTTAGTTGGGGTTATCTGACCAACCAATCATTCTAGTCAACAGTTTTTAACTTATTCCGGCGTGGGTCAAATCTTCCTCTTGGATCCGAATCTTACGACGTACGAAGCTGCATTCACCTGGCGAGTAACATTTCGGACATCCAGTAATGTAGTAACCTCCCGCAACGAACATCTCAACCTTCTTAGAAATCAACTGATAGGTTCTCGCCATTGGAATGGGAGGGGTTTTATAGTTGAGCACAAAAATCTCATTATTGAGGAATTGATCATAATTAAAGGGTACTATGAATTTAAAGGGTGAGGTTTGGTTTATGGTATGAGTTGAAACTCTTTCAAATGGCAAGAGATAAAGTTTATTGGAGCCGAAGTCGCCGGCTCCCAAGTGATCTATGCCTTGTTTCTCAATGGGTTCTTTAGCCAAAGTCAGTCCAACAATAAGTAATCCCAAGTTCAACATAGTCTTGTTTATTCTGCTGTTGATACAATCCTTTCAGTCGTAACTCATACTCACTATCAAGCAGTTGTTTCGGTTTATATTCTACTGAACTACCAACTATGATTGGATATTCTTGAGATGGCATAAAGTTATAAACAACAATATATTTGTGATAGGCTGAAGTTATAAGCCTCAATAACTTAAGCTTATAAACCTTGGGTATGGGGCTTGGGAATATCTAGTTCATGCTTAATTTATTAAGGTTTATAAGTTCTAGGTTGCTTCTAGCACCATAAAGTATAATTGGATGATAAATTATGCATCTGCATTGGATGATCTCAGGCATGCATCTCTGCTCCAGCCTTGCAACTCTTGGACTATGAGCTGATGGTTGATTGATCTTTAGGGATGCATGAAGACGAACTTCTGAACTTATTGGCCACCATTTGAAATAATTTAAAACTACCTTTTAAGACCTTTATTATAAAGAGGACAAGGTTGAGTAGGCTGCTTGCAGCATCAATCTAGACCAGCATCAATCTAGACCAGCATCATCCAGTTCCTAATTCATATTTCCATCCTTGGACAAATACTCTTGATTAATTGTAGGTTAATTTTCTGTATGGTTATCTATGGCCAATCAATGTCCCCATCAACCCACCTTCCAATAGCTTATATTGTCGCGAAGGCTCTGGATTTCCAGTTTGATCACAAGTTGAGGTGTTAACAGCACCTCAAATGTCATGATCATCAATTATCGCAATGAATCATCAGTGGGCTTAGTTTGGTTTTGCCCGTTTCCATGGGAGTCAAGAAGGATAAACTTAAACAAAGTTGTTTTTGGAGGAAAGCAATACTGAAGAAAAGTTTATTGATTAAAATGATCAGGTTTTTATACCTGATCATTTAAAAAAATCAAAGAGTTAAGGGATTTTGGGGTAGTAAAGGGTTTCAGATAAAAAATAAATTTAAGGGTTACAAGGGTGAAACGAGGATATTCTCTCCCTGATGGTTCCAAAGTTTCGATTGTATGAAACTCCCCTTATTCATTTTTATGCTGATAAAACTTAAGGCGATTTCCATTGATAGTAGACTGGTAGGAATTCTGTTGAGAGTTTCAGGTTGTAATTCCCATAGGGCAAGACTTTGGATACTCGGAAAGGTCTCTTAAATGGGGTTGAGTTTTTCAGGACTTGGAATTGAGCGATTCATTTTCAGAAAATCAAAATGACATCATCCACGGTAAAATTCTGGAGACTTTTGAGCTGATCATCATATTGAACATTCATTTGGTTGGCCTATTCTTATGAGGCCTCATGAGCGTTTGTTCTGATTAAGTCAGGTGAGGTCTTATTCTCCGAGCTTAAAAAAATTGGATCAGGCTGAAACTTGACTCCAAATAAAAACGAATTTCCCTACAAGAAAAAAATAAAGCATGGTAATGTTTTAAGGCTTTTAAAATGTATAATGTGAAAATTATGAGTGAAGACCAGAACTGTAACTGTTGGACATTTACCCTTTCAGCTGCAGAGGAAGCATGTCTTGGGATGAAATCAGCTGAACTGGGGAAATGTTGGCCATTTATGAGTTTGTGGTGAACCTAAATATGATTTAAATAAAGATAATGATGATTTTGAGGATAATGGCCAAAAGACCTTAGCCAATTCTCGGTGGAACCCTGTTAATTGGGGTAACACCATTTCAAGCCCTGCATGGCAAAAAAGATAAAATCAAGCGGTCAGATTACTCTGACCTTGCAATGGACCTTGGGGTGACCAGCGGAAGGTATGTCCCCAACCACCATCAGGTCCTTCAAAGCACCTATGTGGGGACCACCCCCTTTTATAGGCATGGTAGAGGTCCCTCAAGGTGAAAGGATTTTATCGAGTGGTAATTAGTTATAATTCATCAAAACATTACCTCATGGGTACATTCTACCCCAAAACCCCAACTATTGTTTTTCCAAAAAGTAACTCACATTTCCTAAGATCTGATAGGAATATGTACCATATTTCCTAATTTGGAAGCATCTAAGCTATTCTGAACCTATCCTCAAATTCCCTCTGACCCTCAAAACAGTTTAAATACTGATTGGTCAAATATTGAGAGAATCGCTTTTCTTTTTACCCCTGCACTCCTAATAAAAATATAAAATTCATATTTTATAGTAGCACTTATTATTTTTTATATTAAAAAACCTTTGTGGTATCCAGTGGCGTACCACCAGTGAGCACAAGAAAGCTGGATTCCTACAAAATGGTGCTCACTACAGGGGATCCCTGTATGCCAAAAATAGTTGCTCTTGAAAAGCAATTAGCAAATACTTTATCCCACCTTAAGGAGCTTGAACAGCGCCCTTATAAACTTTCCCTTAAGAAAAAGTTCACCCCTGGTGAAGGGAGCATTGCTACCTTCTTTTGTGTTACAAAGCTTCTATGGATGGTGCAACAGACAAGCAAAAAGTTCAACACATCCTCTCTTGTTTAGGCCATCTAGTGCAAGAGATGATAGTCCCTAACTTGAACTCTTTATACACCTGAGAAGAGGTGATGGAGGTATTTTAGCTGAATTTGGATCAAAGCAGAGTCTACTAAAGGAAAAACAGGCCTTTATGCACCTTAGCATGTATGAGGGTGAATCACCTATTACCTTTGCTAAATGATTTTACCTTGCTGTGCAAAGGTTGTCAACCTCAAACATGCTTACCCTTGATGATGCTATTGCCACTCAGTTAACTGGGTTAGAGTCTCAGCCTTCTCTATCCAGGCATATCATCTCAGTGAAATAGAACTTTAAAACCTTCTGTGACATAAAAGAGGCTTTGTTAGATGTGGCCAAATTTCATTTATGTGCCATGACCAATGAAGCTGAGTTAAATTTTCCAGCTCTCACCACTGAAGAGCTACCACCTGTTGAACAGTTGAGGGTGAGCCCACCTGTGCCTATCCTCCCTGCAAAACTTGCTTCTGTCATGTGAGTGTCTGTAACTCTCTTGTTCCCAGAAAGGTGATGTGGGATGCAAACCCACATTGCTAGGGAACTAGCCGTTAAGAGAATGGGAAATGGGGCACCTAGAATGATGCTTGAGCAGAAGGTAACCCAGGCGAGGGGGTAAAGCACCACATATGAGAACAGGTAAGTAAGAAAACTCCCAACTTGAGTAGACACCAACGGGGAGTCCATAGTCAAGGGTAACTTGGCGCGAGTAGTCTTGGGTGTATCAGTCTGGAGGGGACCTGAACAGCCCAGGAAAGAACCTGGGATCTGGGTAAATGGTGATAATAGGTAGTGGCCCACATAGTTGAAGACCTCCCTGAAGAGGTCCACCACCATGTTCGCCCAAGGAACCATTGTAAAAAAATGTAAAATAAAGGGTAAATTTATTAAAGAAAAGTTGACCAACAAGGAATGTTGGTCGCAAAAACATATTTAAAGTGGGCTGAGGAAATTCAGGTTCTGCGGAAGTGCACCCAAGCCTTGATGCTCCAATAAACAGACGCTTCCATCCATTTTAGTAAAATACACCAAAAGTGCCTTCAACTGAGAAATTGGTTGAAGCCATATTTTACCTGAGCTTAAAATTTCATAGCTTGAGCGGGACTCAAACCCTTGCTCTCCAACCAAGTGAATCAAACCATCTTTGTTTATAATGTAAATTGTCTGTTTTAGTGCCTGAGCCGAGATAAGAGGCTGGGCGTTTTGCACCCCATTAGCATCAACCTGGGCATGCTTGGCTTGCACCCAGCGTTGATCTAAGGTGTGCTTCAGGTCAGGAAGAGCCTGAAGTTTCACCTT